>KL284552.1:0-11809 GCA_000699545.1 Podiceps cristatus | reverse complement strand
CCTTGAACACTTCCAGGGATGGGGCATCCACAGCTTCTCTGGGCAACCTGTTCCAGTGTCTCACCACCCTCATGGGGAAGAATTTCTACCTAATGTCTAATCTAAATCTGCCCTCCTTTAGTTTAAAACCATTCCCCCTTGTCCTTTCACCACACGCCCTTGTAAAAAGCCCCTCTCCATCCTTCCTGTGGGCCCCTTCAGGCACTGGAAGGCTGCTGTAAGGTCACCTCAGAGCCTTCTCTTCTCCAGGCTGAACAGCCCCAGCTCTCCCAGCCTGTCCTCACAGGAGAGGTGCTCCAGCCCTCTGATCATCTTCATGGCCTCCTCTAAAATATTCTCCAAAACCTTTAACCTTTTCATACATACTTTTGTGTAACATACCTTGAGAGCTCCAGTGCTCAAGTTCTTCAGCAAAAGTGTAGTTTGAGCCCAGCATTGGAGAAACCTACCAAAAATACCCTGAAAGACATTAAGGTGTTCTTCCCCACTGTCTGCAAGCCAGCTGTAGTTCTGTTCTTTGACAAATTCCATTTCCCACCTTGGCAAAAGATGAGGGAGTGATCCAGCCAGGCTCTGCCTGTCTCCAGTTCTCCTGGTTGGGGGCTGTAGCTCAGCCGGGGAGCTGCTTCAGGAGGCCGCAGGCGGTACAGCTGTGGGCTCTCCGTGAACTGCACCAAGAGCACCATGAAGTTTGAAAGCTGCTGAATCATAGAATGACCTGAGTTGGAAGGGACCCAGAAGGATCATTGAGTCCAACTCCTCCTGTCTCTGCATTGGACAACCCCAAGATTCACACCGTGTGTCTGAGGGTGTTGTCCAAATGCTTTTTGAATATTGTCAGGCTTGGTGCCATGACTGCTTCCCTGGGGAGCCTGTTCCAGTGCTCCACCACCCTCTGGGGGAAGAACCTCTTCCTGATATCCAACCTAAACTTCCCCTGGTGCATCTGCCTGCCATTTTCCCTGGTCCTATCATTGGTCACCAGAGAGAGAGATCAGCGCCTGCTCCTCCTCCTCCCCTTGTGAGGAAGCTGTAGGCTGAGATGAGGTCTCCTCTCATCTCCTCCAGGCTGAACAGACGGAGTGACTTCAGCTGCTCCTCATACAACTTCCCCTCTAAACCCTTCACCAACTTCATGACCTCCCTCTGGACATTCTCCAGCAGCTTTATATCCTTTTTATACTGCGGTGCCCAAAACTGCACACAGTGCTCGAGGTGGGGCCGCACCAGTGCGGAGCAGAGCGGGACAATCCCCCCCCTCGACCGACCAGCGATGGGGTGCTTGGTGCAGCCCGGGGGACGGCTGGCCCTCTTGGCTGCCAGGGCACACTGTTGGCTCAACTTGCCATTGACCAGAAGCCCCAGCTCCCTTTGCACAGGGCTGCTCTACAGCCTCTCGCTCCCCAACTTCAACTCTTGCACCCCAAGTATCTCTCTGAGAAGATATTTGTCCTTCATCCCTTTGTAAAAAATAAGCTGGAGAGAAGAGATACTTGGAAGTCCTCGTCATTCTCCAGCAGCTTTCAGAGATGTAGAAGTTGGCTGAATGATTGACTTGGACTACAATTCTAATTTTTAGGCAGAGAGTCAGCAAGAAGGTTTTTAGCAAAGCTGGAAGTAGAAAACAGGTTCCTGATTGTTAAATCAGTGGTTCAGTGAGAAAGGTCTTGTCCTCAGAGGCGAAGGTCCTGTTTGCTCAGGTTTTACTCCATCTGGTGGTGGCTGAATTGGTGGAAGGAAAAAAAAAAAAAAAAAGAAAAAGAAAAAAATAGTTCAACAATGTAATTTTAAATCAGGTTCTTCTTGAGGCTTCTAATTCTAAGCCAAAGAATTTCATGCAAATTTGGCTTGAATTTGCCCTTCCTGGTGTAGGCAGGGGTGGCTGATAACTTGGGGAACTCTGGTTCCATGGCTGAGAGCCGAGAGAAACGTACTGCTGCCAGTGCTGCGGGGAAGGCCTGGGGCCCAGCTGACAGGCGGCCCGGGAGAGGATCTGCATGCCAGGAAAATGTTTTGTTCACTATTGTAACTCTTTAAAAAAACAACCAACCAAAACTACAGAAAACCCCCTCTGCATAATGAGAATTTTGATTCATTTTAATGGATTTTGCCTGATGCAGCATCAGCCAGCAGCAGTATGTGCACTTGTTGCTTCCAGTATTTTTAAACTTGCCTCTGGGTGTGGTGCTGGGGTGGGGGCAGCCCCAGAAACAGCGAAGACCCTCCTGAAAAGAAACTTTCCCAACTCTGGCTAATGATTCATGTTAAGTTGGGAAGACAAATAAATGATTTGGGAAACGTCCCAACACGGAAGGAACTAAGTCTATTGCTGTTGTGGTGACGAGTCTGCTGCGGCAGGGCAGGCTCAGCCTCAAAGCCCTCTGGTTGTAGGCAGTGGGGTGGGTTGGTTTTTTGTTTTTATTTTTTGGTTTAAGGGTTTTTTTGTCAACCTTTTAGCAGCAAGAAACTGGCAACAGCACAAAGGAAACATACGCTAAATGTAGGAGAAGCTTTACAAAGTAATTTATATTGCATATAGGTGGTTATTATTACAGGCATTGCAGAAAAACCCAAACCGGTATCTGTGTAAAAGGCAGGAGAGGTTGATGTGTGCATCGTATCTTTCTGTTTCTGAAGTGCTTCTATATGATCCCGTTCTCTCATTTTAAACCACAGTGCTGAGGGGAAAGGTAGTGTTAGAGATCTGTGCTGAGAGGGAGGCTGAAGGCGTGTTTGGGTGTTTGTCTTGAAGACACAGTGCGAAGTCGAATCGCTTCCCCGGGGTCTCCTGTTCATCGGGAAGAGGCAGAGAACAGACACTGACCCAGTGCTCGTCCTTGTGCTGGTTTTGGCTGGGACAGAGCTCGTGTTCTTCACAGCACCTGCTCTGGGGCTGTGTTTTGGATTAGTGCTGGAAACAGCGTTGGTAACACGGGGCTGTTTCCATCAGTGCTGAGCAGGGCTGACACAGAGCCAAGGCCTCTTCTCCTCACTCACCCCACCAGCAAGGAGGCTGGGGGCACGCGGGGTTGGGAGGGGACACGGCCGGGACAGCTGACCCCGACTGACCCGAGGGATATTCCGTACCATATGGCGTCATGCTCAGCATGTAAAGCTGGGGGAGAAGGAGGAAGGAGGGGACATTCAGAGTGATGGCGTTTGTCTTCCAAGTCACCGTTACGCGTGATGGAGCCCGGATTTCCTGGAGATGGCTGAGCACCTGCCTGCCCGTGGGAAGGGGTGAATGAATTCCTTGTTCTGCTTTGCTTGCACACGTAGCTTTTTCTTTACCTATTAACTGTCTTTATCTCAACCCACGAGTTTTCTCACTTTTACCCTTTCTATTGTCCCCTGTCCCAGCAGGAGGAGAGAGTGAGGGGCTATGTGGGGCTCAGTTGCCAGCTGGAGTTAAACCACAACACTCTTGAAACTACATTTTCCTGTAAGGGGTTTATTCTATTCCTCAACAAGGAAACCCTTCTCTGTTCTAACAGACAGACAAATACATCTTTATTATCCATCACAAGGGAAAAAAAAGAAAATCACTCTTCTGGGGTAGTTTCTATTCTCCCATTCGTTCTCATTACCCCCAAAAGCACGTACGCCTGCATGCCCTGAGCTTGGCAGGAACGCTGCAGATCACCGAACAAAGACCTTCTCCTTTGCCACCCAGTTTGGACTGGGCACGTGGGTCACCCACAGCCCAGGCACCTGCTTGGCAGCGCTGAGAGCTGCGGCCAGTTACGGTGCTGATGGCTTTTCTCCTGCCCTGGGGCTGGACTCCCAGTTGGTTTCAGAGTCACCCCCAAGAGCTCCTGCCTCTTGGGGAAGGACAGACAAATAGGAGAGCCAACCAAAAATTTGCAAACCTCACTTCTGAAGTCCAGATGGTGTAAAAGGTGGCTTGAACAGCCCAGGTTTAGGCTTCTGCTTTGACAAATACTGCTCTGGCATTTGTTTTCCTTCTCATCGAAAAGAAATAGTAAAGACTGTTTTGGTATGTCTTGGGACAAAACCATATGGAACAAAAGTTGGGTAAGGTAGAAAGAATCACAGAATCATTTAGGTTGGAAAAGACCCTTAAGATCGAGTCCATCCGTGGACTTAACACTGCCAAGGCCACCACTAAACCATGTACCTAAGCTTCCCTCCAGGTGACTCCACTGCCAGCTTCCCTCCAGGGGACTCCACTGCCTCCCTGGGCAGCCTGTGCCAGGGCCTGACAACCCTTTCAGTAAAGAAATGTCTCCGGATATCCAAACTAAACTTCCCCTGGTGCAACTTGAGGCTGTTTCCTCTTGTCCTCTCGCCTGTTACTTGGGAGACTGACCTCCCCCCTGGCTCCAGCCCCCTCTCAGGGAGCTGCAGAGAGCGAGAAGGTCTCCCCTCAGCCTCCTTTTCTCCAGGCTGAACACCCCCAGCTCCCTCAGCCGCCCCTCACAGCACTTGTGCTCCAGACCCTGCCCCAGCTCTGTTGCCCCGCTCTGGACCCTCTCCAGCATCTCAATGTCTTTCCCATACTGCAGTGCCCAACCCTGAACCCAGCACTCGCAGTGCAGCCTCATCAGTGCCGAGTACAGGGGGACAATCCCTTCTCCAGCCCTGCTGGCCACACTATTCCTGATACAAGCCAGGATGCCATTGGCCTTGGCCACCTGGGCACAATGCTGGCTCACGTTCAGCTACTGTTGACCAACATCCCCAGGTCCTTTTCTGCCGGGCAGCTTCTCCCCAGGCCTGCAGTGTCACGGGAAAAGAGCACGTACGCTTGAGCAGCACAGCTCAGCAGAGGAAATAAACAGCCTGAATGAACTCTTACTTTCACAGCAGTTGTGAAAGGCACCTCTCTGATGCAGAAGGAAGACTCCATCCCCTTCAAATCGTACGTTTCCAATCCATGAGCCTGGCCACGGCAGGTTGGAATTAGGAAAAGGATTGACAGCGATGGTCTCAAGGGTGTACCATGTTCACTAAGCTCAGAAGGACACCTGCTGAGCCCACAGCAGCTGCGGCGCTGGGAAAAGGCCGTAATAGGCACTGCTGAGTTTTTCAAAATGCCTTAGAGCCCAGAGCCAGGGCAAGCGCAGCCAAAGCTCGTGCTGGAGACCCAGCCCTCCCCCCACATGCCCAAGCCTGGCTGCCCGGAGCCCAAACAACAATCCCACCAGCATCACGGAACAGCCAGAACACGGTTTTGTCCGGGTCAGAGCAGGAGTTTGTTACTGCAGCTGCAGGAGCAAGGACAGAGCAGCAGAGCCCCAGCCTCCGCTGATACAAACTCTGCCCACAGGGGCCCTTAGAATTTGTATCACTAGGTTGTACGACTCCTTCATCACCAAACCGTGTCAGGCTGGCAGGGAATTCCAACACAGCAGTAACACGCGGATAACTTCACAGAGGCGCTCCAGACAGGTCAGGAAGCTCTACAGAGCTCCCTTTTCCCCAGTCACTCCCTCCTGCGTTAGTGAAATGGTGCTGACACTGGGAGGTCGCGCCAACACCGAGGAAGCGTTAACGACTTTACTTCCACACCAGGCAGATGTTTCCTTTGAAGCCCAAGAACCTAAGCAATGACCACCACCAGCATTCAGTGCCCTGTCACAACAAGGCTTCAACTCCAGCTGTCGCCTTCCGATACCGTCAGCTGCGTGAGGCATCTGCCGCCTGGGTAACAGAACTGCCACATCCTACAGCAGGAGTTCAGGGGTCACGCAATGAGCCTAACGACCCATTCCGAGGGCATCTTCAGCCTGGGCCTCCCCTAACTGCCCTCGCTGCTGCTTCTCCCCTAACAGCCAGCTTTACAACCCCATCTGTAAGAAAATGAAGTCCTTGGTGGAGCAGGAGACACTATTTCAGGGTTTGGGTCCATTATGTAGCTTCTGGGAAACAACTCCTAAGCTGTGGCTGTGCGTTACCTGGGATGGAATCAGTTTTACTTTTCAAAAGCCACCCGGAGCATTAAGTAATGAAAACTACTGAAGAAAAGGTACCTTCTCATACTAAACTGAAGGGACAGCAGCTTCTTCCAACCCTTCCAGAAGAATTTACAATGTTCCTTGTTTTGATGGAGACTCTGTTGTAAGAGCTGAGTAGAATCACAGACAAGTTCAAAGGGGACCAAGAGGGGCTCACAGGGTTGTTAAACAAGCTTCAGTTCACTGCGCTGCAATGAGCTTCCCAAGGCAGAACGTTAACAGCTTCCTCTCCAACACTGGAAACAATACCCCACAAATCCTTGACATAACTTCAACATTTTGCTGTAGCCCATTTTCTTCACAGAAAAGCTCTCCTCCTCCACATCATTCTTCATACCACAATTAGAGAAACCTGAAGAGAAAGACAAATTCATCAAACACCTCCGCTGTCCATCATCGGGCAGTTCTCATCCTACTGAACAGCCCGGGGCTGCAAGTTACAAATCTACAACTCGGAATTGGCCCGTAACGGCTCTTTCACAGCTGTCTGGCTTGCAGCAGGGAAGGAGGCCCCAAAGATTTCCTTCCACTTTTGTACAGGACAAGTTAGGGACAGGTACCCCGAGATCAAACTCAATAGTGTCTTTCATGCCAAAAGAGGGAAATACTATTGTACCATTTATATGAGCTGGGAACAGGAATATTGGTTGTCCAGAAAGTGAAAGAACTTACAGTGTAAGTACCAGCAGGAAAACCATCAGCATATTCTCAACTGCTTGATCACCCTTCAGAAGGAGGAAAAGGAGGAACAACTACATTTATTTTGTTTACAACATCCCAAACCATCACACAAGTATGAAACAGTGCTGCTATATTTCATCTTGTAATTTCTTCCACTTTAAATGCAGTTTCAAAAGAACATTTCTCTGCACACACATGCAACACTGATTAATTGCTGCAGCCAAGTAATTAAATTTAAAAAAAAAACCGCATAGGCAAGTAGTTTTCATGGATTTTAATTTTAAATAATTTTCAAGAGTAATACAAAAGTTACAAGTTTGTCTATTCAGACTAATCGTTTTGTTTTTTTTTTTCCCCCAAAATTCTTCAGTGGAGTTACTTGCTGCGTCGTTCCAATAGCACTGTTTAGAAAGCACTTCAAATGACCCAATTTAAGCTTATGTTTTCCAGAAGAGAGGGTTCTGTGTCAGACGTCTCTGGAAGTTCTCATACCTAGACAAAAAAACAAAACAAACAAAAGGTGCTGCAAATAAAATGGCTTCAAAAAATGACATAAATAACTTAGTCTATGCAGAGAACATGATAAATTACATCTACTCCACACCAGGAAGTGAGTAAATCCAAAATCCTCCTTTCCGGTTCCGCATCAAGAATATTCACAGCAAGACTTGGGTGTTTCAAGAACAATATGTGTTTCATTTAAGTGATTTCCCAGAGGATGCTCATTCAAGCTTAGTAACGATGTAAGTGAATTAAAAGTGGCTATTTTGTGCCTAATATTTTTGGGGAGGGCTAGGAAATCAAAGTCCCGGCAGGTAGAAGTGCGAGCCTGAGGCTGCCCATCACCCCAGTGATCAGGAAGAATCCCCAGCAAAACCGAACCAAGAAAACCTCATGCCATCTAGGAATACGCCCCAACACGAAAAACCAAGGTAACACCACTGCTCCCGAATCCCGTTCAGCTGTCCCTGTACCGCACCCGTCAGTGCTGCCGGATTTACGCCCCGCAGCTTGGCACGTCTCAGCTCAGGGGACAGCGGACACGAGCCAGCGAGCTGGCCAGACTGGAGCGGCTCACAGAGAGACCACAGCCTCCAGTTCAGGATCGCCTCCTCGCAGGCTGCGTGCGACCCGCTCACCGGTAAGGAACGGGGACTGCAAGGCTTGTAGTTTTAACAGGAACCTTGAGATAAAGTAGTCCCCATTATTTTTCCACCTTCACCAAATAATTCTGACTTTCACATATTTTATATATGGTAATGTTTTAGTAAAAATTAATGAGGAAAAATAATTTTCTAACACATCATGTAATCATGTATGCACACATGCTGTCCTAATTTCACTGTCCATACTCACAGAAACAAGCAAACCACAAAAAACAAGCATCAGAATTCATTATTGACCTACAGCAAAGAAACAGGGAAATTATTCAATTTCTGTGACTTAACAGAAAAAAAAAAAAAAGCCTACAGGCTTTGAGCTACAAAAGCCTAAAACCCCCTTTCAGTCACCACAAACCCAACCCGTATCAAAAGGTACTGCCAATGAAACAAAGAAAACAACAACAGGTTCTCCTCCATCTCATAGCTTCTAACCTGACTCAAAAGAGAAGAGAGACTCTAAAGGGTTTTAAATCCACTCAAATTAGAGTGGATTATTATTAAATTAGCTTATTTCTGAATTAATTTCTAAGCCAAACTCTTGAATTTCCATTGCAGCCAGCCCTCTGCAGAGACCTAAGATACCCTAACTATTACAAGTGACAATTACAATACATTATAATGACTCAGAAACTATGAACAGAGCCAAAAAATGTTGGTTTGCTGTGGCTGTAATGACACTAATAAACTGAACACATTAGTGAATAGAAATCTGTTCGTTACACTTCATTATATTGTTTTGACCAACCACCAAAAGCAAATCCAGCATCATCCAGGCAATGACCAGCCATTATGGGCTTCTTTAGCCTGTCTTTGATTTCTCTCGTCAGAGCCCGTACCCCCAGATATTCACAGAGTGCACAGAGTTACCTTCGAAATAGTAGAGATTTGCATCAAGTTACGCTCCCAAAGAAAACACGTTGCTTCTGCTAACTGCTTGCACATTCATGAGATCTGTACTAACGATAAAAGCGTATTCAGAGAGCCCAAAATATTGGTTTTAAAAGGGTTTAGGTTAGTACTGTAGAGGTTAAAGAGGGCTAAACTGAAACTCCAGGGCAGCATTTTCCAGACACCCTGAAGGGCTGCCTGCAGTTCAGAGTTTATCTCCAGACTACATGGGCCGTCACCATAGCGAGTTATTTCTTAAACCAGTCCTTGGACTACAACTCAAGAGAGAGACTTTTGTATTTGTGCTCAAGGGTCTTGGTGATAGAACCAGGTCAACTAGGAACACTATTTCTCTACCTCTCTCATATCCTTAAGCAATGTAACTGTGCTGGAACTGTGTCTAGGAAGAGACCAAGCGTAACAAATAAGCCCGAACTGACAAGTATCAGTGCGTTCTGCTTTCCCATGACTCCAGAGCATGTGCATAAACTGCAACAGGGTCTAGAGAATAAGACTTATGAGGAGCGGCTGAGGGAACTCGGCTTGTTTAGCCTGGAGAAAAGGAGGCTGAGGGGAGACCTTATTACTCTACAACTCCCTGAGAGGAGGCTGGAGCCAGGTAGGTGTGGGTCTCTTCTCCCAAGTAACAGGCGAGAAGACAAGAGGAAATGGCCTCAAGTTATGCCAGGGGAGGTTTAGTTTGGATATCAGGAAACATTTCTTCACTGAAAGGGCTGTCAGGCCGTGGCACAGGCTGCCCAGGGAGGCGGTGGAGTCGCCATCCCTGGAGGTGTTTAAAAGACGGGTAGAGGAGGTACCCAGAGATATGGTTTAGTAGTGGGCAGGTATGGTTGGACTCGATCTTGAAGGTCTCTTCTAACCAAATGATTCTGTGATTCTAACATAGTGCAAATCCACATATGCCAAGGGCGACTTTTCTAGAAGAAAAAAAAATTTAAAAAAAAAAAAAAAATCACATGCTGTATGGCACTTTTCTAACAAAAAACTTATGTGAAGATGCTGACAAGTAAATATAAACACAGTGGACAGACCCTCTCTATACTTGAGCTAAACATCAACAAACACTTTTAAACATTTTTGCATCATCTCACTCAACAGCATGACAGTAGTTCAGTACTTGGAAATCAGCTGGTGTAATACCTAGAAAAAAGAATGTTTGTTACTAGAGCTCATTGCCATTACCATTTCAGAACCACGTTTGCAGGAATGAAAGCTTCAGAAGGATTCGGGGTCATCTGTGCCTGAGTAACAGCAAATGAGGAAGCAAAGTTATAGAAGTTATCCAACATCTTCTGAGTGAACTGAAATTTAAGAAAAAAAAAGGTTTTTTTCAGTTTGAATTTGTGTGCAAAATTTTAACAGGTACAACTCCTATTTGAAGCAACATCAGCACTGTCATCTAAAGCACAAAGAAAGTGGCTAAAACAGACATCCCTGAACCTACTATAAAGTGATCAAAACATCCTAACGCTCAGTCTTGCCCTCAGATCCATCCATCCTCACCCTCTCCCCGCCCATTTCATCCAACTGGATAAACAGCTTTGGGAATAACGCTTTCTTCTTGTGACAAAGAAGTGGTGCAGTGACAGGAGTTGTCTACAGTTCCTCTGATGATTTAATTTGGAGGAGGGGATGAGGTTAGAGCTCACGGCAAAACACTAGTTATGTTAAACCAGCTGAGAAGTCTACAATCTGCCTCGCTACAACTCAGACGCCAGCGACAGGGACATTTCCTTTAGCTTTCACCACTGAAGGGCTGCTATCCTGGCACCTTCTGCCACAAGATCTTGCTGGGGAAAACATGAAAAAGATGCAGAGGAAACTCCTAAACTGTAGAAACAGGGAAATAAAAGAGTGAAACAGAGGCCGAGAAGCACCAAGCCCTGTGTGCAGAGGATGAGGCTGTAGGACATTCCCAGCCGGCCTACAAATATATAAGCCTATGGTACCTCCTTCTACCCCCTATTCTTTCTATTTTTTTAAAAAAGTATGCATTGTTTTGGTGGGAGAACGAACTATTTACACAGACAGTGAAATGATGGAGAAAAACAGAGCCTGGGGCAATATATGCCCACTCTTGTGCTTCCCTCCACCGGCTCTGACAAAAGTAGAAAAACTTATGTCCCAGAACCCAGCCCTCAGTCTCATCCCACTCACATGCAGAACTCTGGGTTTGTCCCACTTTTTTTCCATACAACTTTTTAATAACATAACTATACATATATATAAAGTATATATACACAAGCATAAAGCTCCGTAAAACTTACTAAAAGCATAGTGGGAGAGCAAGCCTTTAACTTACAGTAGCAACAGATGATTTTGCCTTTAAAAAAACAAACCACTTTTATTGCTATAATGTAGCAGTTCCAAAGAGATGATGTCAAGTATTAAATAAAAGCTGTTAGTCGTTCACAAACATGCTCCCAGTCATATCTCCTTCCTCTGCTGTCTACTCCCTCAAAGGTTTCCTTCAACCGTGACTTTATACATTTTCTCTACAGGAGTAACTATTACTTCAACCTTTGGCTCAACTGCATTCCTCAAAAGCAATATACAATTTCAGGTTAAGATGTGATTCTTTTTTTTAATTAAAAAAATCCACCTAAATCCACTAATTTGTAAAAAAAGTCATGCAATCATGAGATGGTTTTTTTTCTTTAAATACTACTGTTAGAGAAATCCACTGGCCACCTTCCAGATGACTCAAAGTGGCATATTATTACCTCATGACTCAACTACTGCTATTACAAAAATTGGTGGAATCAGAAATGTTATTTAGATGCCATTTGCCCCTAACAACTCCAGAAAAGCTCAGTTAACTGCACTATACAAAAACAGCTGTCAGTCAACTCCTAGTCATAACTTTCTCCAAGGGATATTACCCATTTGGGGCTATTATATGTATAAACTGCCAAAGGACATCAGTGACATTACCAGGATGACTGTTCAATTACCAATCTAACTCAGCGTCTGTAAGGGAAGCGAGCAAGAAAAAAAAAAAAGTCTCAAGAAAAGCCTCATCAGCTTCTGAAATGTTAAAAGATAACACAGGCTGGAAAGGTGGGCCAGGGTGAACCT
>KL284550.1:0-16212 GCA_000699545.1 Podiceps cristatus | reverse complement strand
GAGTTGAACTGCTTCAGCGTGGGGTCAGAGGAGCGGGCGGTGGGGGAGGAAGGCTGCCTCCACAGCAGGGTGAGGGCAGCCCTCCTGGCAGGGGGGTGCCGGCCCCCCCGGGTCATGCCTGAGGCGTGGGCGATGGGATGCTGGAGAGCTGTGGAGCACTTGCACAGCATCAGCGTGGACCTTCACAATCTGGGGAGACCTCAAGGCATAGCGACTCCATTCTGGGGGCAGCAGGGTGGTGTTTAGGATAGATACGTATGTTGCCTTTTAAGGTCATTTTGAAAAGTGTTGCAATTTTTGTTATCTGTCTTACATTACTGAGGTAATGTGTGAGTGCTGTCAGCAATTTCGGTATTGCTTTCTAGCCATGTAGAAGTAATTTCTGCTAAAGATATTAGCTTGCATTTAGATGTGGGCAGGGGGATGTAACCCTATAAAAATAAAATAAAACCCCTACATCTCCATAGATGATGATAATTTGTGGCTTCCTGGAACTGCTTCAGAATGAGTATCAGTGACCTACTGAATTCATCAGTGGGCTGGGGCCAAGGAGATGTTTGCATGGTTTCCATGTAGGGTATTTATAGAATAAGTAGATCTCAGGAGCTGCTGATGAACATGCGGTTTAGTCATCACTCCCCTAGAATGATATTCCATAGCGTTTCTGTATAAAGGTTGGCTGGCGATTGTATTTTTGCATGCACTAAATTTAAAATGTGTGTACAGGAGCTGTTTGCAGGAGAGAAAAGGACATTTGGGTATTTCAGAAGCTGTTCTGCTTTTCATCTCTCCATCAGGATGAAGCCTTCTGATATATCATGTGTATTTTCTCAATACCTTGCAGAAAATGAAAGTAGCATGAAGGCAGAAGGGGTGGCGGGAGGGGGGCAAATTACCTCTGAATTAAGGCCTGTAAATTAGAAATTGCTTCAGTCCCCAAGCACTAATTTGCATAAAATTGGAGGCTGTTTTCCTGATTAATTTAAAGCACGTCCCCAATGGAGTGTGCCGGTAGTTCAGGCTCCCATCGGCAAGCAGCGTCGAACTGCTTTGTGTTACGCTCGCGGTCATGCTGGCGACAGAGCGGGTTTTATCCAGGCGGCCTCGGAAGCGGTCGCTGCGATGGGCACCTGCGATGCCCAAATTCAGGAGCGACACCCCAGAGCCCAGAGGGTGCTGACAGGGCTCGAGCTGGCACCAAGGAAAAGGAGGAGAGGTCTTAAAATCCACCTCAAGCCATCAGAAAGGGGTCACAGGCAGGAGTGTTGGAGCATGGGAGGGCTCAGACGGTGACGAAGATGGGTCCCGGGATGTGCAGCGCAAATGCACTTTATCTGTATCTGGCAGCAGCACAGCATCTAGTGCTTCTGGGCAAAAGAGTATTTCCTACTAACAGCGGCAGCCATCGAGGTGATCGTCATGTTGCGCCACGGCTCTTCTCCTCCTCTCCTGCATTTTTTTTCATTGCTGTTTGCTTGGACCTAGTGAGGGTAGGTCGCCTCTGAAGTTCCCCTTTGCTCTTGGCGGTTTAATCTGCAAAATCTCTCCTTTTCATTCCCCTGCCGGGTTTCCCGAGAGCTGTGTCTGGCAGCTGTAATCGCGGTCTTGTGACAGGGACCAACTGGGACGGCAAACTGGTATTATTTACGGCCTCGTTCTGATCTGCAATCTAGGTCAGCAGCGGAGCCTGGCACAGTTTGTTATGCCAGCGCCTTTGAATGCCGTCACTCTTCCCAGGAAAGAATCCCTTTAACCCCTTGACTGTCTGCTGTGCTCCAAGAGCTCCCCTAAATGGTCTCTCTAACCCCATGGGTATATATTCAATAGCATGCAGCATTAACTTTGCCTAGTCCAACTTGGGAGGGGGAAAAAAAACCCAACAAACAAACAAAACCAAAAAACCCCCAGTCCTTAGGCATCCTTGGGGCACAGCACTAAAATGGTTGAAGAGTTTTATGCCTGAATTCAATAACAAACATGAATAAAATTGATTCTTTTTTTTTCTCGAAAGATCAAACAAGAACCCTCAGAGCAAGATTTATTTCAGTGTTTTATGCTGTCGGGCATTTCCTGTAATTTTGACTTGTTTTGAATTAGGGAAAAAACACACTAAAATGTCCCAGGCCCCAATTTTCCATTTCACAAAAGTATTAAATGGGTTGTTGCATTTTGAAAGCACTGAAGTGGATTGCAAAAGGTTCCACATTTATTTTGTTTTTAAATAAATTAAATCACTTTAATTGCTAATTATGTGTTGCAGAACTGCTAAGATAACTTTTAGTTCTGCAGTGTTGTTAAATTTAAAAATAAACTATAACTTTCAAACATAAAGAGAATTTCCCTTTTCTGATGCATCTAAGACTGTTCCAAACAAGGAGAACATAGAGGTCATCTCCTGCCAGGGGAAGGTGGTGACTCCTTAAAAATCTTGCCTGGCAGCCTAATTCTCGGTAGCCGTGCTCACCTCTAGCCCTACTGGGTAAAGATGCCCTCCCAAATCTGTACTGATGAGATTAAGGTCTTAATTCCGTAATTTTTTCTATGAGAATGGATCCTGGTATTTTGCTCCTCCCTAGGCAGACCAAACTAAATTTCAGACAAGCAGTGCGTTGAGCTGCAAAGCTGGCTGACTGCAACGAGTAGACCTGTTGGCTGGGTGCGTTACTTGAACAGGCTCTTCTGCCCACACCTTTCAGCTTGTACGTTTTGTAGTTAACCTTATCCTGGACTGCTTTGGCAGCTACGGGAGGTCTGAAGCTCCAGGTTTTAAATCCAGCATCTGGTAAATACGAGATAGATGTACTCATCCTGGGGGAGGAAGGCTGGGAATTATCCTAGAGCTGGATAGCTGAGTACCACTGGTGAAGTCAGTCAGGAACCGTCAAAGTCTGTTGAGATCTTTTCATTATGTAGGCTTGGTTTATAACATCTAAATAAACAACACTAATGAAGTTTAAGCCTAATGAATTGCTCCTTGCAAAACGTAAAATATCTGGAACAGTCTGTCTGATTTTGTATGTTACTGGAAGGTTCTTTTACATTGCTTCATTGCCGCTACTTTTTAAATGAGTGGATATCAAACTACTGAAAAGTACCCTAAAAAAAGATAGCTCTACTGGTAGTAAGGCATTCTTTCTGACTTTATGCCAGCCACATTCTGTTGCAAATGTATATACTTAGCATTATTTTTCTCTTCTCCTCCCTTTTTTAATTATTTCCTTTCACAGAATAAGGCAGAACCAGATGTGTTCCATCTGATTGAGAGTGCTGTTGCCCAGATTTTCTTGCTGCTTTACTTACATGCTCTTCTTTTGTACAGGTAAAAGAGGAATGCAGGCTCCTGAATGCTCCTCCCGTCCCACCACGGAGTTCAAAGCCATCCTCCACCAGTCCTTCCATCCCTCCTCGCACAGTCAAACCTGCACGACAGCAGACCCGCTCTCCTAGCCCTACTCTGTCCTACTACTCTTCGGGACTGCACAACATGTATGTGTTTGAGCTGTAAGAGCCCCATGCCAGCACTTTTTGAAAAAGTTAAATTTAGCAGTATTCTTTTCGAAGGCACTTATTTATAAAGGCATGGTATTGTGTCAGAGTTGCTGACATTTTGTGAAATGGGATAACCTTTCAAGTTACTTTTAAAGATTGAAGAGGAAGCAAAGCTCCAGCAGAAACTATGTTTGACTAGATAGGACATAGCAATTTATATTAAATACCATATTGCTACGGGTAATCTCACTGTAAGGTGGCACAGGCTGTCTAATAGGAAAATCCTGTACAGTTCTGTATAATTCTTGAAAGGCTTGAATCTTCAAACCAGAACATCTTAAAGCTAGTTTTCAGGTGGGATTTCAGCGCTACATGCCTGCAGTGCAGCCAGCTCTGATAAATGGGGGCATAAAAGGGGCATGGTAATCCAGAAATGCGTTGTGCCAACTGTATGGGAACCTACGGGGTGGGTGTGATGGAGAACAGAGAGGCCAGCAGACGCCACTGAGTGCAAAGTGAGGTGTAGCAGAAGGGGGACAGACAGTTTCCAGAGCAGACCTGCTTCAGCACAAACCTAGCCCGCAAACTGGAAAATCCACTCAAGCTAGTCAAAAGTTGACAGTAGATTTTGAATTATGTGGCTGCATACCTTTTCCTAGCATTGCAGTGTTCTTTCTTTGTCTTTAGACCGTGTAGACACTTTTTGAAGTCTTACCTCCTTTTTGGCTTTAATGTCTTGTTGCCATTATTTTTGGTATCTCTTCAGTGACAAGATACTACCTGTCTGGATATTACAAACTGATCTGAAATGCCACTGAAGTCATTTCAGCCTAGATGCAATTGGTATAATAATTTATGCTGGAATTGCCCTTCTAAGCCATACTGCACATTTGCAGCTTAGTGTAGTGTATCTGGCAATGATCACTCTAGATCAAGGCTGCTCGTTTGTTTTTATGAAAGCCTGTTGGGTAGTTCTGTCAAGGTCTACTCCACGGGAGGCACAAGACCTCCCAGCATTTGGAGCCCACCAAATGGTGCTTTCTCTCTTTGTAGCTAAGAATACAGCTGCCTCCCAAGAAACCGGGAAAACAGTGAGAAGTGAAGTTTCTCAGGAATGCAGGTGGTATTATTTGCCTCGAACTTCACAGTACTTGCATGAAATTAATCTCCAGCTTGGGTCCAGACCAGGTATCTCCATTTTGTTAGAATTGACCTAGTGCTGCAGAGGAAGGTGCTAGAAAATTGGCGATGTGTGGAGTAACCAGATTGCTGGTGAAGCTGCATTTCAAGTCTTGCCATTTTTATCAATGATCTTATTTTCTGTTTCAGGAAGGGTTGCAGCCAATATTTTAAACGCAAACAACACCAATATGATTTGTCCTTACCTGCCTCTAAAAATGTCTGATGCCTGACTTCAGCTGTATTTGAGGTTTCTCTTGCATCCTTTGGCACTGAGTCTCAGCGAGTTAATTTTGGTAGAGGACGAATAAGGAAGCACTTTGAATATGTTACTTGTATCAATTTTCAGTAATGCTATTAATCTTTTAAATCATTAAATGCAGGATCAATCAATTTAATTCCTCTGTATGGTTAGTTGTTAACCACACCTTACTGACTGCCTTCTCTTAATTGAGCAGCCCGATGGCTAGGTTTGTGAAAAATGCTTTGCACTGTGTACATTACACCAGTTGGCCTTTAAGCAGCCAGAAATGACCAGTTGACAGTATATCCTTGTTGAGGAGAGGGGAAAAAAAAAAAATCTGCTATTGTAAGCATCCAGCTGCTTTAACTGGCAGACTTGTATTCGTGACATGAACAAGAAAAAAGAAAGGTTTGGAGGGGAGGGAGTGGAGAGTGAGGGATGGTTAGACAGAGAGGGAAACTGCCTCTGTTGGTGCTGAGTTTTATAAGAGCTGCTTTTATGCTTCTGTACTTCATGTTTGAGCTGGGCAAATCCAGGTTGGCTTCCTCTCTGACTCACTGTAATTGCATGGGCAACTATTTTTTTTGTGTCAATCCATTCAAAACTATGCTGATTTTTTTGAAAGCTGCTGCTGTCCTCAAGCAGTTTTCACTGAGCTGTCACAGAATGACTACCTAGTTTCTTTCTTGAGTACTTAGTTTCCAGGAGAGAGAGCTGAGTAATTAAAACAATTATTTCAACTGTTGGTTTCCCTCGGTTGTCTTAAGAAAGGATTTTATAAATCTGCTAATTGTTTTTCCAGTGTTCTGGCTTAATTGGCCAGAATTCCAAAGATCAGCCCAATCCTTCAGACTTCCTTTTAGAAAGTGGCATAAGAGCAGCAAACATTTGCTTTTTGATAACAGATTGCATGCTTTTCTTGGCATCTCTGTCTCTCGGGAACACCTGGATATAAACCATCACTTCCTTTGGACAGGCTGAGCTTAGTTTACCACCTGGAAGTAGGTCAGTGTAGCTTTCTTTAGGTGCTTTTGAAAAGCAAGCATTTCTTGTCGTAGCCTTTTAAGGACATGGGCACGTAAACAAGTTACTGTGGGGTAAACTGAAAGCCTGATACTTCAACACATACAGCTAGGTCCGCTTACCCTTCCAAGGTAAAACTCTTCCTTTGGCAGCAAGCATTAACTTATTCTATGTTATTGTACTGTGCACTGGCGCAGTTTTTGCACCAGTGACCAGTGGAGAAGGATCCTGTGCCCTATTCACGTGCAAGTGCCATAACAGATGAAAATGTTGACCCCCGAAAGGGCTTTTGGTCATCTCTTATGTCAGTCAAGCTTGGGTCTAGTGACCTGCCTCTGTTATGAGCTTTTGCATACCATGACAACATCTGTGGTATTTAAATACAAAATGCAGGATTAGAACATCATCTAGTGTAGGTGTGGCTGTTCATTTTCCATGGTGATGTCCCTCAAGAATTCAACAGTGGAAAAACTGAGAATCTGGGAGATGATGCAGAACTGAATTGAGACGTGTACTTTTCTACAAGCTTGAAAAACCAAGACATGAGTCTTCCTTGTGAGGCTTTTGGGTATATCAGCATCTTATCAAGCTTGTAGAAAGAGTGAAAGAACTGTCAATGCATTATTCAAATGTATTGTTAACGCAAATCTGAAAAGTTCTGCCAGAGGAAGAAGATTCTTTCTTTGTGACAGCCACCCTCTGACTCTGTCAGATGATTTATTAATTTATTCAAATGCCCCATTTTTTTCATACTAATGACATCCTTTCTTCTTTGTTCCTTAAGCAGTGTCACAGAGAGCGACACCACCAACTCAAATGAGAGCACGCCTGCTTCCTGCTACCCTTGTAACATGATGAAAACCGAATCCAAAGAGCCTGAGAGTACGATGCCTTTGGAAAGCCCCTCAACTGAAGCTCTGCCTTCAAGGTTATCTTGGCCAAACCACTTTTCGGGGACTGCTGAAGGGCTGAATAGGAGTGATTTCCTGCTTGATCCAAGCAGGAGCTACAGTTACCCCAGACAGAAGACTCCAGGCACGCCAAAGAGAAACTGTCCAGCACCTTTGACTTTTGACTTCAATGGGTGTGAGCTCCCGGCAGGGTACTCCCCGCTGGCCCCAGCAGAGTTCACCAACACCATCTCTAGCTGTCCAAAGTCAGCAAGTTACTCTCTAGACTGCACTGATGAGAAAACTCTGGGAGTCAGCAACGCAAAGCAGAGCCATTCATGTCCTGCCTTACCTCCTCGGGCTCCGAAGTCGAGTGAAGAGAAACCGGTTACAGACATGTGTCCCTTGCCGCTGAAAATAGATGGTGCTGAGGAGGAGTCAAAAACTGGTTCTGCAGACCTCTTGGAAGATCAGTATCTCATTAAAAAGGGCATGCAAGATACATTCTCTGTGTCTTACCCCTTCTCGTCTCCCCTCCACCTTCAGTTAGCACCAAGGTCTTGTGGGGATGGCTCTCCCTGGCAGCCACCCACAGACCTTTCTGGACTCTCGATAGAGGAAGTGTCTAAATCCCTGAGGTTTATTGGTCTGTCAGAAGATGTCATATCGTTTTTTGTTACGGAGAAGATTGATGGCAATTTACTGGTTCAGCTTACGGAAGAAATCCTGTCAGAAGACTTTAAGCTAAGCAAATTGCAGGTTAAGAAAATACTACAGTTCATTAACGGCTGGAGGCCCAAGATGTGACGCCACCTAGTTATTAGTGGAACTGTACAAGATGTGCTCGATGCACTTCAGCTAATACATCACTTCCTGTTTTTTGCACTAAAAGCCCTTCCTGTAAATAGTAGTAGAAAAATTCTTACTATGCAGATAAACGTTTTTGAGTGGTGAACGGATTTTTTTTTTTTTTGTATGTCAATAATAAAGGTAGAGAATCTGCAGAGGTGTGCCTTGTGCATCCCTGAACATTCAACAGCTGCTAAAAACTGGACACTAAGGGAACTCTTACTCCATAGTCTGTTAAGACTTAGTCGTATTTATTACTGAACAATTTGATGCTGAAAGACACACACCAATCTAGTTTACAGTTTTGTGTTAACTGAAAAAAAAAAAAAACAAAAAAACAAAAAACAAAAACCAAACAACAACACATTCTTTTTTATGGGATTATTTCTGTTCAAATAATATTTGGCAACATGCTGTGACTCTTCCGTTTCTGTTAACAAAAAGCATGTTCAGATATACAAAAACATCGTTTTGACACTACATCTGAAAATGTTGAGAATTTCTGTGAAGTGCCACTAATACACTATTCTTGCAGCATCTTTTTAGAGTATCTTCCTGACTACCTGTAATGTGGATATGTTTTCCATGTTACTTTGAGCAAAAAGAGTTAAATGTTTTTAAAACGAGTCTTGCTTAGCTCATTGCCCAGATGGGAGGGAGAAGGGGGGTTTTCCTACTGAGCCACGCTGCCCTGGCCAGTAAAAAGTTTATGACCTGTAGATTTCAAAAGTTGCTTTTGTAGTCGGATGGCTGGAGTCAGGAGCGTGACTTCTGGTCATGCAGCTTTCTCATGGGAAAGACAGTTCAGTGCACAGACTCTTCCCTCGGCAGATCCTGCTTGTTGCAGCAGCCTTGCTCTGGTGAAAGGCAACCCTCTGTTTCCTCTGCTGATGTTATGATCATCTGAAAATGTGCTCGATGCACTATCCTGTTCCTGTGGTCGGATCTGTGTGGGAAGGTGATAGTACTGCTGTAGGATGCCTTTGAAATAAAGCATCAGCGAGGTGGGAAGGAACAGAAACAGCACATGGCAAGCCGGTAAGAAGGGGCCAAGTGAGAGTTTGGGTCTTGCCTCAGGAAATGCTCGTGATGTTTAAGTTCACCTGTCTGGCTTGCAGTGAGCTAGGAGGATGCAGGTGTCAAAATGGGAGTGTAGCATCATAAAACGTGCTATTTCAGTTGCCCAGCTGCAAAAACTCACGGCGGTAGATGTCATACAGAAGTGGCAGTCAGAAGGGAGCACAGAGATGGGAAGGGGGCATTGGGCTGCCCCTGGAGACCTTTCAAATTTAACTGCACAGAAGCCTAGAAACAGGATTAATTTCTGATAGTGCATCGCAGATTTCCTGTGCTTGGCAGAGCTCTCTGAAATGTGTCTAAATAACCCCAGGATCCCCTGCCTTTATAGTACTGAATGCAAGGATTTGTGGAGGTCCTCAGAAAACAGTCTGTGGTGTCCGTCCTCAGCAGCTGTGCGTGCCCAGGACCCTCGGGTGGCCAGAGCCAGGGATGCTGGAGCAGCTTCACCTTCACCTGCTGCTGAGCAGGGCCCTGGCCAGGGTGACACCATCACCTACCTTTCTTATCTGTTTGAAGTACAGAAAAATATCTATCTCTGTCTCCCAACCCAGACCTTTCTATGATTCTCCCTTGTAGGGCACGTAGTGGGAGCATCACGAAATACAGGAGGGACAAAAATAAGAGGCTGATTTTGCCTGTTTTCTCAACCTTATTGACTCATGAAAAAGAACTTATTTGCAAATGGAGTTTTCTGTTGCCCAGGCAAATTTCATGTGGTGTCTCTGTGCTGAAGCCAAGATGCATCATTTGTCTTGCAATAATGCAAACCACCAGTTCCCAACCAGCGAGCAAAGCCCGATTGATGTGAGTACTAGAAAGCAGTGAGCCAAAAAATATCCCAGTAGAAAAACCCTAAGAGTTCATAATTGTACTCTTAATGTATTGACTTTTAGCAACAGATCAATAGCTTTCTCTGGATACTTTTTAATTAACATCCTAAAATATTTTAGCTGAACGTAAGACTAAATCAAATTCAAGTACTGTTCAGATTTGTATGCTTGTTGGTAGGTGTGTGCAAGTTGAAGTCAATTGCATTTTAACCTTTGCTATGTCAAACGAGCATTCAGATTTGAAAGGGCCAAATTTTATATGTAAGATACTTCTCTTTGTTTTGCTTGGCTTGTTAATTCCAGGTAAAAAGAGTAAAGTATGTCAAAAAAAAAGGAAACCACCCCAAAAGAGATTGCAGTCTTGGTAATATTAACATTAAATATTTCTAATGCCCCCAGGATATACATCCCTGAGAAAATGATGTTCTTTGACTACGAATGGGGACCTCTTCTGTTATCTCTGCTTACCTGCTTGGAATGGTTTTTCTTGCAAGCAGCCTGGTGGAATTTGCATTCAGGAGTGTTCTGCATTAATGTCACATATGCATAGCTCAAAATACAACTGGCCTGTTGAAAGGCCCAGAAATGTGCAATGATTTCAGAAGCAGATCCCGTGTGCAAAAGTACAGCTAAAACCTCTAATTGCAAACTTGCTATTCATGTCCTTCCAGTTGTCTTGTTCTGGCTTGGCACTGCTTACTTATTTTTATGCATAATAAGTTAGCATTTGACCTTTTTTTTTTTGCCCTTAGCAGCTCATCACCTTAATTTTCCAAGCTCTTTTTAGCAATTTGGGTGTTCCTAAGCTTTGTGTTCTGTGAATTATGTGACTGCGGTGTCGAGCCGCCTGCTGTGATGCCCAAGCTGGACTGAAGTGTCTGCTTGGTTGAAGTCAGGAGAGTGATGAGCAAACCAGGCAGCTGGAGCGTGGTGGCTTGGCCTCTCCGCCACTGTACAGGTTGCCAGGCTATGGCAGCGCTGGCACCCATGGGATCTAATTTGCTTTTCTCTTGAGTTTCACTGCCGTGGCGTTAGGGGGTCAGGACCGTCTTTAGCGCTGCAGAAGGAGGTCTGAGCAAGGCAGACCGATGAGAATGTGTCGGCCTCAAGGGAAGTCCCTGGCAATAAAGGGATGGTGGCACTTTTGAAAAGGAGCGGGAGCAGAGGAGGCTTTCAGGGCTTAGCAGAGAGCCATGCGCCCATTTAGAAGGATGGGGTGTAAAACCTGGAGACTTAAATCTGTAAAAGGTTACAAAATGCTGCGCTGCTTATGGTACTTCAAGACGGAGAGTTATTTTAATGTTCCCGCTGTGACTAGAAAGTGTCTGAAAGCTCTGAGAAATATCCCTGTGACACGAACTTTTTACCAACTGATGTGGATAGGAGGAGACCGCACTCAGCATTTGATACGACTTCCAAACCATACTAGCACACCGAGCAGCGCTGAGACGCGGGCACTCTCTCATGGGAGTCCCTTGCTGCTGAACTCTCGATGTGGGCTTTTGCCCGGTTTGGTGCGACCCCACCAGCCTGGGCAACGGGTGATCCCAGAGAGCTCCCGAGCACAGCTCGGAGCTTAGCAATGAGGGAAAACAGCCTGGTTTTGGAGAGCAGTGGAGTTCAGCCATGTCGATGTGAGTCGGTTGTCCTTGGGGCCTGAAAGCAGGCTCTGGCCCATTTTGGCTACTAACAGAGATGATGTCTTGAGGTCAGACAACACACATAGTGCCAGAGTGGGCCTAAAATATCTAACTTTTTGGAGGCACTCCGTTAATATAGGCCAGCCCTAACCTTGGACTTCTTTCCTCAGATTAAATAAATGTAAGGCCTCTGGTGCTTATTTAGTTATCAGTGTCTGAAGTTGTGTGTTACCCTTGGGGTTTTTGTTTGTCTGGGTTTTTTTTTTTCGTCTGGGGCTTTTGGTAGCAAAAAATCTGGTGTGTCATTCTGTATGGAGCTGTCTCTTTGTCCTGTGCCAGGAAACACATCCTTTCTATGCAACAGCCACGGGGCAGCACAAGGACTGATGCTGCCTTCAGCTGCGAAAGCTGGGTTCTGGCACGGGGGCTTTTCTGGCGGTGGACACAGAATTAGCCGGGGGAGGAAAGGGGAAGAAACTTGAGGGGAAATGCTGGTTTCCTTTAAATGCTCGTTGTGCCTAGATTAAGATGCTTTGTATTGCTTCCTGGCTGGCTAACCAAAGCCATATCAAAATCAACTCAAAGTGCACATTTGCATTCTTATTCTTGCCGTCTTGTAAAAATTGCCTATGGCTAGACAGTTTGAGACAGAAAACATTTAGTCCATCCAAAATTAGAAGGAAAATGTATTTTGAAGTGTTCTTTGCAGCTAGAAGGAAGAATTATGAAGTAACTATGTATTACACAGGGTTTTTTCCATTACAACAGTTTTACTTGCCACTTTAATTGACTTTATTCCACAACAACTTCAAGAGAAACAGCGTAAATAGCGATGCTGTTTTAAAAATAACCGTGTTTCAAATCCGTCTGTAGATAATTGAAGTGTTTTCTCCTATGTTTTCTTCTTGAATCTTGGTTGTCTCCCCACTAAATAAAGTGTGCTGGCCCCAGCTACCTGTGTGCTGCCCAGCGGGGTGGCCGCCTGCAAGGCAGATCGGCAGAGTCCTGCCTGCGGGCCAGGCAAGGGGCACGACGTGCTACTTAAAAGACAAACACCATCCCTGTGCAAAAGGACTAGGGCTTCACCCAGCTCTCCTTGCTCCTCTTTTTGAGGCTCTGAAATTGCAGTGTTCCCATGCACCAGGTTGAAGGTACGAATGGAATCTTAAAGTGAGGGATCGTCCTTTTTATTTGCGGTATTAGGGACGGCAGGGCAGTGGGGAAATGCAGGCCCCTTGTTGAGATCTAGCAATAAATGACTCTTCGTTTGTTATGTCTTAAACTCCTAATAGTCCGGGAGTTGTTCAGACTTTACCCTTTCTGTGTGTAATAACCAAATTTTCAGTGTGAAAATCTGCAGAGTGATTCTCTTGACTTGGACAATCTTCTGAATTATATTTAAAATATCTGTTAGTTCTTAGCTCTTTAGATTCACTTTGAGTAGGTCAAAAAAGTAACACTTGGGGGGGGAGAGGAAGTCCCAAAACTGGCTTAGTACATTTCCGTTATAAAACGAAGCATGGTTTTTGTGGAATTCTGTGCTGTTTTGGGCTTTTGTGTAAAAGGCTGAAGGCAGATTATTATTATTTAAACCAGGTGCAAATAAATATCCCTGTAATGTATATGAACAAATTTAAACCACATATTGTAAGTATATAAACTGTATATTAAAGACACTATTTTCATGATATTTCAAACGTGTACAGAATTTGTACTAAATTGGTTGGGTTGTATTTATTATATAAAATGGTTGGTTTTCATTTAGTAATTTCACTGACTTACCCTCTTGCTCATCCCAGTATAGTGTGGAAATAAGCACTTCTCAAATAGTGAATTCACAAAGTAAGATTGGGATAATTGAGAGGAGCAATCAGGCTTTTGCATTTAACCTTTCAAGACACATTACTTTTCCCTGTCTTGTAATTTCGCTTGATCCCCTTCAGCAAGAGTATCGAGCTATGTGTTCCCCAAAGAATTTGTTGCCAGACAGCTTTCCTGTCTCTACCAGACATTCACCTAAGACATAATTTTCCCGAGCCCTCAGCCTGTTATCTTTGTTTTAGAGAAATGTATTCATTTATAATTTGGATATGCTTTTAAGTGCAAGACCATGCGCAAGTATTTCTGCTTTGCAAAAAGTCTCTGAAGCATTTATTGGGTGGGGAGAAAATTAGAGTCGAAACAATGTTGTGCTCCAGGTTGCCTGTTCACATTTCCCCTGTTGTTGGCAACATGAAGAAATGTCAGCCCTACAACCATCCACATGTCATGCAGATAAGTTACTGTTGTGCCAAATTCCCATTGGGCTGAAGCTTCATTCGCTGATACTAGGCCAAAGGAAAGTTTATTCCAGCACAACAGTAGTTGTTGAGAGTTTTATAGAGGGACTCATTAATAGATGTTTATGAGAAATAAAGCACGGCAGAATTTGCCACAGTGGTTGCCATTGGACTTGAGACAGATGTGAGGGCTGGAGGCAAGTAAACCCCATCTGGGAGAGGGGAGAAGCATGTCTGGAGGCAGGACGTGCATTGGGGGTGGGGGGCACAGAGAGAAGCAGAGGTGCTTTCACAAGTTAAGAAAAATCTCATTCACCGCGAGCAGGGCTTTCTGGGGCATGTCTCTGCTCCCACTCTCCAAAGAGGGGAAAGGAAGAGAATTTTTTGAATGCTCCAGTCAGTTGTCTCCAGGCTGGGCGAAAGGGTCTGCGGGAAAGCATTCGATGCCTGAAGGGGAAGGGAAGGGCTGTAACCCAAGGCAAAATGTGGCCATCTCCCTATCAGGAAAGTGCTGTTCTAAGGCAGCCATTTTTTGTTTACATGTATTATAGTAGTCATCGAGCCTGACATAAATCTCCTGTTTGACTCTAGTCACCATGGCTACCTATAAATAGGAATAAGAAATACAGGCAGGGGAGGGACCTGAAAATGCAGCACTCTCGGATGTGCTGCTCCTCTTGGTGTGATACATTTGCTAATTAAACCTCCCCTAGATCTGTTAGGGATGTATGTACCCTGTTCTCCCTCTCACTGGGGCTCCTGTCCTTGAGTCGAGTTGCTATGGGATTCGGGATATTGAGAGAGACTGACGTTCTGTCTCATGACGCCAGTGACTGATCGCTGAAGTCCTTACTTGCAGTAAACTGCGCTAGCTCAGGCCGTCGCTGGCTTGGGGCACTCTACACCACGCTCTGTTGCCCAGGTATAAACATGCTTTCTTTATGTTACCAGATGCATGCGCCATATGCAAACACTTTCTCCTGTGCACAGGATGTCCAAAAGCTGCAAACCTGGGTGAAGATCTCCTCTTCTCCCCTTGTTCCATGCCATGAGCAGATGATGGGATTTGCTGTTGCAGAATGAACAGAAAATCTGGGCTGCTCGGGCAGTTGCTCCTGGTGATTTTGCCCAGGCCCGTGGCGCTGCTGGACCATCTCCCTAGCAGCCTTGCTCCCACAGCAGCATGATTTTTAGGGGTTCCCTTGGCACCCATTGCTACCCACCACCTCTGCCCCTACGGGGGCAGCTCTGATGGTTGTGCAAAAACTCAGGATTAATTGTATTCTGTATATAGATTTATTTTTTTTTCTTATCTTTCCTGTGGTTGTCACACTCAATGAAGATCAATTTTTGTTGAAAGTTGACAGTATTTGTATTTTTATTCAGTTGCCTGGATCCAGCATTTCTCCTTTCCCGGGATAAAGCTCTGCTATTCATTTCACTCGGCACAATGAAAAGCCAACATGAAGAGTGGCTTTGAGAAGGGGATGTCTTCTCTGTTCTCACCATCAGATTCCAAAGGTGGAAAGCTCAAGATGGGTAACCAGGCCACCACAATGTGAGCATAGAAATATGACCCAAATCTTTATTTATTGCTCAATGAGACCTCAAAATGCCCTTGACTTCTGGGAGGGACAAAGGGAATCTAGTGCCAAACATGCTTGGATTAAATGAAAACCATTTCTCACAGGGAGTCTAGGGCAGGAGGAAGAAGAATAAAAGGAAAGAAAATAAGGAGGAAGGGGAAAACATGTTTAAGGTGCCAAGTTTAAGGAGCTGCCAATGGGGCGGAGGGATGTGTCGTCTTGCTTTGTGTGGCGGTGGCTGCTGTAGTACTTGTACGTGACACACAGTGTCAGGCTGGCACACAGCCACCAAAACCAGGCTTCCAGGGAGTGATAGATGTGGTCAGGGACCTACTTAGGACTCTGTCGATCCCATAAAAGCTCTGCCACAAGAAGGAGCTGTTTTAATTGTGCGGCTGCTATTCCATTGTACAGTATCGATAATTATTCTTAACGAATGCGGAGGTCAGTGAGGCAGGTCTCCAGGGTTACGTTTCCTGTGGATTAATGCAGACAAAGCAGGAGGAAACTCTAATGGGTCAAGACTGTAAGACCTGGCAGAAGGTCTGGCAGAGCCCTGAAGAACTGCACATATATTTTGGGTAATACCTATTTAACTGCAGCACTGCAAGTGGGAGAAACATATGAGAGCTAGAAACTATCGTCTTAAATGCTAGTCCTAGATGGCCTCTGCTCCTGACAAACAAAGCACAAGCCATCCTGGTAACCAGCCCTCCAGTTTCCTCCTGAAGACAATGGGTATTTTTATCCCTCAAAAAGACTGGGAAAATCACACTGGATTAGTATTTCATAGGACCATAGAATGGTTTGGGTTGGAAGGGACCTTCAAAGGTCACCTAGTCAACCTGCCTGCCATGAGCAGGGATGTTTTTCACTAGACCATGTTGCTCAAAGTCCCGTCCAACCTGACCTTAAATGCTTCCAATGATGGGGCATCCACAGCTTCTCTGGGCAAACTGTCCCACTGTCCCACCACCCTCATTGTAAAAATATCTTCTTGGTATCCAATGTAAATCTACCCTCTTTCAGTGTGAAACCACTGCCTCTTGTCCTGTCACTGCAGGCCTTGGTAAAAAGCCTCTCTCCATCTTACTTATAAGCCCCCTTTATATATTGAAAGGCC
>KL284549.1:0-13660 GCA_000699545.1 Podiceps cristatus | reverse complement strand
TTTTTTTTGGTTGGTTTTTTTTTTTTTTTTGATAATCTTTTCTTTGACCCCATCAGCATCCATGAAATGGGAAATGCACCATTCTACCATTCTGTATTTCTGTATCTTCTACCTTGATGAAAATTTGGAGATAGAGACCTGGACTGTCCCATCTTTCTTGCTGGAGCAGAGTTTTTGTTGTGGCCTCGATGATGCTTGATGTTTGCCTCACTGCTGCTCTGGTTATTTCTGGCTTATTTGTAGTAGGTGTTTCTTGAATGAAAGTTGGGGTGCTGTGTAGAATGAAGACACCTTGAGTGGTACTTACTTTGCTTTAAGAGAAAAGACATTTTACACAGTGCAGAACCATGGCCTACAAAAGACGTATGTATGGAAAGAGACATAATTTAAAAAAAAAAAAAATCTAAATTTGAGTGATTTCAGAGTAATTGTTTGTAAGTGATTTACAAAACAGCAAATTTGTAAATAAATTCTATTTATGGTGATGGTAAAAAGGGAGGGGGGGAAAGAAGTGAAGGAATATTCCCCTCCCTTTCTCTGACATCATCAGGAGACCAAATGGTTCTTCACAGCAAATGCCGTTACAAGGAGGTAAGATAATTTAACAAGAAGTAGCATATCCACTGTGCTGAAATACTCATTTCAGCACTAACAGATCATTGAAAGTCATCCAGATTTATTTCACCAATCTCTTTTCAGCATCAGAAGATGCTGAACAACACAAGTTTGAAAACTTAAGTGTTGGCATCTTTTTCAGATATAACTGATTTGTAAAAGAGGACGAACAGTGTATGGGATTTATATACTGAGGGTCAGTACACCACAGTATTGTACTACTGATTTTCAATTTCACTTGAGTTCCTCCATCATTTTGCCATAACTCCTTTGAAGTTTTGAGGTCTGAAAGCAAATACATCAAGCAAATGGCCCTAACTTTGTTCTCCTGTGAAGCCATTAAAGTACAATAAACAACTTTGTTGGAGTTAAATACTCACACAACGAAAAGATATGAACTAATATTACAAAAAGTGCATGTGTGGGGGAATTCTCTAAACACTGAGATAAAACATGTAAGTATTAGGGGGTTTTGTTTGTTTTCATGAGGCATGATAGTGAATTTTTTTAAACAAAATGAGATCTTTCAGATCTAATAAAGATTTTAAGAGTGCAATGTCAGAAGAGGAAATACTGGAATAAAGTGCTAGATGAATCTCTGCTGCTGACAATACTTACACATATGTGCATATTTATTTGCCTGAGTCTCTCCCCCTGGTAATAATAGTGAAGTCAAGTCTATCAATTAGTAAGTTGTGTAACTGGACAATAGTGAGCAGGAAGTTAATGCTGCTGAAGTTTCAAAAGAAGAGCTGAACAATTGACAAAATATTTCAGACTAGAAAAATTCTTGGTTGATGGTTTGTATTAAACAAATAAGCAAACCCACACTACAAGGTAATGTAGTTGCATTTAACTTCAGAGGGAGAAACTTAAGCCAGGAATCTGTCTTTGTTAGCGAGCAATGTTATTTTTCAAAGGTCCATACAGTAATGAGTACCTTTCCCAAAGCAGCAACATCTCCCTCAAAACAGGTGGGGTTTTTTTGCTTCGTCTCATATGCTATTTGTCATCCAATGAATGGGAATATTGTTACATTTGGTTCTATTTTTACCAATATAGATAGGAATTTGTGCCAGAATAGCAATAAAGGTTTCCAGCAGCTGTGATTTCTGGGCAAAGTTAGGGTTGCTGCCGGCATTTCACCTGGGAGAGTACAATGAGCAAAAGACTCACAGGTGTCATTTTTACAAAAAGAACTGTGGATGTGCTACATCTCTCTATTTTTGTGGAGCTAAGCACACCCTTAAAACAATGTTGAAAGAAGCCAGGAGGCAAGTCTGAATCATTCAGGACTTTCTTAGTGCAAATGTACTTTTTTTTTTTTTTTTTTTTTTTTTTTTTTTTTTTCCCCTCTATGTGCCAAAGGAGTCCTAAACCAAGGACTTCTCAGTATCCAGTTAGACATCCACATTGATTCTGAGATGCTTTCTTCACTTTCATCTTCCCCAGTACTTGTTTCTTCATGGTGCCTACAGAAGTTGCTTGAGGTATTTTATCTTCCAAGTAGTACGTGCAGGAAATGGAGACCTACAAAATCATGATAATTTCCATCTCTGCTTTGTTAAGAAATATCTTTGTGCCACCCTTAGCTGAAGGCTGTGTTTATCATGTTTACAAAAGCTCTAGGTCAGACAAAGGACTAACACAGGCAGGTCTTAAATCTAGCATACATTTTCTCAAAGCTTATCCCTTTCTTTAAGGCAAGATGTAACAGAACTTGCACTGGGTATGCACTGTGGTGTGACCAGCCTGTTTTAAATGTAACCTAGAAACTATCATGAGTAAAGCTTAGGGAGTCAAAACAACCTAATATAAAATGTTATGTACACATGATAGAGAACTGTTTCTATCAATAACAGTAAAGAACCTATCCAAGAACTTGTTTAGCGAATTTATTTACTTGTATCCTCGTCTACTTTCATTATCCTATTTGTGACACTCTCAATCCTGTTATTTAGGTAGCGAAGCATCCCCTTGTCTCAGAAACAGCGTGCAATTAAGATTTATGTTTCACAGAAGTCACAGGTCTCAGTATGGCAAAATATTTTAATGTGATGACTTCTATACTAATGCTGAGAGATGTTAAAACTTGTTTGCTTACATAACCTAAATATTTATTATTTTTATAATCTTTTGAGGTATGGAATAAAATCAGTCACAAATTTAGAAGCTGCTACAGAGGATCTCAGTTGAAACTCAACGGAACTACTATTTCTTAACAAAATGTCTTGCTTATTCCTTGATTAACAAATTTGATTATTTCAGGAGCTAATAGACACTTAAACTACACAGTGCTGACCCACCTATTTCTGAATATTAGAAATCTGACATGGACAGAGGGAAGCGTTTTCCATACACCTTCTTTAATATTATTCACTGGACAAAATCTCATCCTTAGTACTTGTCCAAGGCAGATGCACTAAGGTACGATGCCATCTTGTCATTCGTTCAGGTATGCTATGCCCTTCCAAGGACACACCAAGTCACATTCAGAGATTCAAGGAGGACTGCATCTCATCACAGTAATTTCTTTTTTCCTGAAACATTTCCTCCCAAACATCACCTGTAAGATATAGAGCTGTGCTTTCACAGTGTATCTCCTCCCTCTGTTCTGTGCTTTACTCAGATCTAATATAAACCTTTTGTAGTTTCACAGAGAAAAATAAATAACTGAAAAACTTCCAATTATTATATCACAGCAAATGCTTTTGTTATTCATAGGAAAAATATGTTCTCCAACTCCACTATTGCAGTCCTTATTTTTCCCCTGAAAGTACATAATGGTGAAGAAGAGCAGTGCCCAATCTATCAGTGTGGTATACAAGCAGTAGATAGACAAGTAAATGATGTCTACTTACAATATGGCCAGGTTCCCTCTTTGCACTTTTTGAACAAACATTCAGTATTGCTTGCTTTATTTTTTTTTTTTTTATTTGCTTATGTAGGGAAATAAAAATAGTTCATTGTGAAGGGAACTTAGTGTAGAAATGTAAGCCCTGACTTTTGCAATGATCTCTGATGGGACTGTGTACATACCACCCAGTAACAGACTACTAATAGTCTTAGAGTGTGAACTGTTCTTAGTTATTGAAGAACAATGTGCATTATCAAGGAAAAAATAAATCATTTAAACTAATTCCTAAAAAGATATTGTGGCAAACATAAATGTTCAGAGATATATTTAATGACTACTGACCCAAATTCAATTATTCAATGACAGTATTTCCCTTTTTGTCTGTTGCTATATATATACAGTGTATGCACATTCACTTGCGAAGAGCAGATCTTCCCTGCCACTGACCAGTAAGAGTCATCCAACTTATGAGAGTCGAGTGAAAGGCATAGGTACTGTTGAATGTCCTTCAACATGTAACTCCAGTAAAAAAAGGATTAAAACATGGCAGTTTTATTAAGCAACATTAAACCATCATGTAATATGTGGGTTATACTCTGCCACACTTGCATATTACTGCAGCAGATGTCCCTCCCTTTATAACATCTCGGACTCTAGCCTGTAGTGACAGGTCCTTAAACTACCTCAATCAAGCTGCATTTAATTTCTTACTCTATATTTAAGAGACAATGCTAAGAATCATAGAATCATAGAATCATAGAATGTTTTGGGTTGGAAGGGACCGCTAGCAGTCATCTAGTCCAACCCCCCTGCAGTGAGCAGGGACACCATTACCCAGATCAGGTTGCTCAGAGCCCCGTCCAACCTGGCCTTGAATGTTTCCAGGGATGGGGCATCCACCACTTCTCTGGGCAACCCATTCCAGTGCTTTACCACCCTCATTGTAAAGAATTTTCTCCTTACATCTAATCTAAACCTACCCTGTTTTAGTTTAAAACCATTACCCCTTGTCCTATCTCCATTGTCCCTACTGAAAAGATTCTCCCCCTCTTTCCTATAGGCCCCCTTAAAGCACTGGAAGGCCGCAATCAGTCCTTGGATAAGAAACTAATCAGGTAAAAAACTTACTATGGTCTGTATGAAAGCTTTGATTTATTCATTTTGCCCAAATCAGACTTTCTTCAGTTGTTGTTTTTAATAAGGGGGAAAAAAAAGGGAAAATCTCAACAAAAATAGCCAGTCTTGTACCTGTCATTGTGTACCCCTGTTCACATTATTCTGTAGCTGGTTTTCCTGTTACCATTTGTATTCAGAAGCACATGGTAAAATATGGCTTGTCCTTAGCTTTTCCCCAGGATGAGAAGAACAAATGATAAAATGAACAAAGAAATGTTGCAGACTTGACAGCTGCTACTGGCTTTAATTAGTTAATTTTTGTGTGTTTATTAACATCTGCCTATTTAAGGGAGCAAATGTAATTTTACTCTGATCATTTCATTGATGGGATCTCAATTTTAATATATTCAAGTCATATTCATTATTGTGTCCTTTAACAAATAGCCAGTTTTATCTATGGATTCTGAATATAGTTTGCATTAACACCCCCCCCCCCCCCACAAAAAAAAAAAAAAAAAACAAAAAACCAAAAACCAACAATCTTACACCTCCCCTCCTTTATTTAATTATTCATAAATTGGCCTGTGGACATTATGTGAATAGAAATTTTGATTGAAACCAAGTATTAGCAAAGGGAAATCTGTTTTGGCCAACAATAATGACACGTAACACTTGACATTTGTCTAAAAATATTATTTATAGTAAACTAATTAGCAAGATTTTGCAGAATAAAGCTGCAAAATAGCTGGTGAAAACAAACAAAAAGGAACAAACCCCCTATCCTCCAGTGAGCTTTTGACATCAGGTAAAGATTTGTCTATTAAAAAAATATCTTACCTGACAATGTGAAAAATGTATAATTTTAATTTTTTCTAAATTTTTCTAATTTCTATAATTTTTTTCTACTTTCTTTTTAATTGGAATTATATTGTTGTGAGCATAATGGTTTCAGAATATTTTTTTTCTCATTTTAGACTATAAAGGATTTCAGATATGGGTGTAAATTTTCTATTTGGGCAGGTTCTACACTGTTAAACATTAGGGATAATGAGACAGATGAAACGTAGATGTGTCCCCAGCATCTTTGCACAGCAGCATTTACACAGCACCATTATGTAAGAGTCATTTGATTCATTGCTCTCAGTTTCAACAGCTTATGTTTGGGAATACTTGAATTGACAAAAAGGCGTCTAAGCGTGCAATAGTCTATTGTAATGGCAAAGCATCCAGGCTTGTTGGTTCTCTTTGGGTAAGCACAGAAAGTATATTCTTCGATTTGGAAAATTTAGACCCTATAACTTTTAAAGGAAAAGTGTACAAACAGATGAAGATGATCCTTAAAAGACATTTTCCAGTCTAATTTTCCTTCTGCAGAATAGATGAATGATGATGTGTCCCCTCCTCCCTCCTGATTTTTTGGGGGAGAAGATTTGTAAATAAGTTCAGTTGGTGGCAGAAACCAATAGTCCGATAGTGTTAGTCCATTTGGGCAGTATTTAATTTACAGTTTGCAAAACCACAGAAGGATCTGGGTATGAAGTGGGAGAGCCAGTGGGGACACACCTGCCGATCTCTGTGTGCTTTCATGAGAGGGGAGAAAAAGACGGTGATGGATGAACTGATTTTTTTCTTTTAAAGTAATATTGCCTAGTATTTTACACTGTGGTATTTTTTTCACAAAGATTTTTGGTTTTAATAACTAAATGATAGAATAAAGCAGAAAAGCTTTGCATTTACAAATAACATTTAGATAAAGGAAAAAGTTTTTGATATTGTAATTAATGTGGATTGCAGACAGTCAGGTTTTCTCTTTGTTGAGTTTTACTGTGCATATGAAGCTGTGACGCAACAGACTATATAGGGCACTTTTCAATCATTTCTTTCACATTTTCACTTCCTTTCATTTTTTGCAGGTAAAACTCTTGTTTATTGATTCAAAATTTAACTGCTGATATAGAATATCATTTTATTACTAAACAACAAAATTCATATTTACTGAGCAATTTAATGTATTTGGTAGCATATAGTCCTACAGCTTGTGGGCATATTGGGAATGGGTTTTGATACAGAAGTTAGAGGAAACTCTCAGTGACATGGTTCAAACTAAAAAAAAAAAACGTTCATTGATGTAAAAGATGACTTGGGCATATTGGGAATGGGTTTTGATACAGAAGTTAGAGGAAACTCTCAGTGACATGGTTCAAACTAAAAAAAAGACGTTCATTGATGTAAAAGATGACTTGACTTGGGTGAAAGCGATGGTGAAATTATTGAGCAGCAGCAACAGCAGCAGAATAAAAATAGTCATTCTGCAGCAGGATTAAACATGCAAAGCAAACAATTTAGATTTTGGAAAAGTAGACTGGTAAATAAAACTGGTTTAAGGAAAAAGAACAGAGGAAACTAACGTTTTCTTAAGGGAAAGATCACAGTTGCACAAGCACAAATTTACCATTGGAAAGACACATATTGCAGTAAGAGACCAGACTGGAGGCCAGCAGGTTTTAGAGAAGAAGGTATTTTGCAGGACTTCAGTATGGCAGAGGGATTACTTCATAGCATTGGTAAGTCCTCCCCTGTTTATAAGTTCAGTCAAAGAGACTGTTTTTTGGGAAAGATAACTTTATTCTGACTTGAAACTCAGGAATTCACCTGAACTCAATTCTGGTGAGAGCAATGAGAATCTTCTGCAGTCCAGAAAACTAGGGAAGACTAAATACTAGATAAATGGAATAGTTTAACATAAAGAAAGGAAGTTGAAGGAGGAAGATACATTTTCAAATATGTAAAAAGCTAATGCAAAGAAGGAATATGTTTCCCTTTCTGTGGTAGGAAAGGCAAAATGAATGTGTCTGAGCTGTACTAAAAAAGATGAGTGCAGAGATTTAGAAAAAGAAAGAAAAAACTGCCTCAAAGGGCAGCAAAGCACTGGGAAAGATTTTGTAGGCACTTGTAGAATCCCTGTCACTGGAGGATTTCAAGACAAGTTTGTAGAACAGCTGTTAGAGTGTAGACTGAGGTTGGTCTAGATAACTTCTGGAGGTGCTTTCTAGTGCCGTAACTCTGCAACGCAACTGCCCTAGGAATTAGCAGTAGCTCACTAATACACAGCCAAGTCCTGTCCACTCAGCTCCGAGATACACGTCCAGTGGTCCATGGGCCCTCAAACACCAAGAACATGCTTTGTCACAGTTACTGTCACAACAGTATTTATACCACAAAATATCCTGTAAGAAGAGAAAATCCATTTCCGATGGGTAATATATTTCAGTGAAGAAAGCAGCAACACAGAATTGGGCAGTCATGGTGGCAACTGAAGCAACAGGTTGAGGCAGCTGCTGGAAGCAACCCATTAAAGTTAGCATAAAGGCAATAGCTTGACTAGTGTGTTGCCAGGAGTTAGAGCATGATTTGACAAGATGTGTTTTTCCAGTAATTACATGTTGCCTGTGCACCTCTGTGAGTCACAAAAACTGTTGGCCAAACTGCCTATGGCTTGTTTTTTCTGTTGTTTACTAAGCTTAAATCAGTCTCCTGGCTTCCAACATACAAACTTGAAATCCAAATCTCTTCTTTATATCCATCCCTGTTTAGTTAGGATTAGTATGAAGACTGGGAATATAAATTAAGAAGGGAAAAAAAAAAATAAAGTAAGAGGATATTCCTGGAATGTATAGGCATTTCCCTCAGTGTACTTTATAAAAATAATCATTGGATTAAAGTGTTGCCATGAATCATCAGAAATTCAGGCACCTAGAGACCATGCTGTTTATTCTGAAAGGAATTATATTTTTATGTTTTACATTTGGGGGTTTAGTTGTGGGTTTTATTTATTTATTTATTTATTTTTAAATGGAAACAGGACATTATCATCTTTCTTCCACATTGTCTCAGGAGGGGAGTTTTTTTCCCTGTTAGGTATTTCTCCTTTCCCATTAAGTTTTGCTAAATAAAAATTATCCCCATGTGCATAAGCATTAGCTTTGATTCTTTACAGGCAAACTCCTAGAAACATACAGTTAGGGACTTGCTCATTAACTAGGCATTAAAAGAGAGAGAAAAAAAAAATCAATTGTATTTTTCTTAGTTGAAGTTTCATTAGTTACACTACCTAAATTTTGAGAAGGGAAGCAAGTTTTAATGCAAGGCTGTTCCTGTAGCAATGAATTAACTATCTTTATTCCTCATTTTGGGTTGATCAATTCCAGATCAGTGTTTCAGGAACAGTAATAACTTAAGAAAGGTAAAAAGCAAGGGCTCTCAGCATTTTGGTTTCAGACAGCATTGACATGTCACAAACATCTGAAATTTTTTTTTTTTTTTTTTTTTTTTCCATGTGAAAAAGCACTGTGAGTACAGTGTAAGCATTTTTGTGAAGTGTGTGTGCATTGTGTAGAGGCCTTTTGTAAGTATATGGGCACTTGTGCAATTATACTTGCTTTATCTGTCAGAAATCTTGGCTGCCACATTGCAGGAGCAAATCCCAGAGACTAGTTAAAAATGAGTTAACAGCAACTAAGTCCTTCCTTTTGCAGGGAAATAATTCATTCTGCTGCACCAACCTTTGAGTCCACTCCCAAGTCCTTTCAAATAATTCCCGTGTCCCATGCCACCTAGCTAAGTAGGGAAAAAGCAGTATTTAATTAAAGCCAGTATTAGGAACAAGAAATCAGGTTATTGTTGTTAATGTTTCCCGTGGGCTCAGTAGTATGTGTTTCTGTGAAGAAAAAGAGTAGAAATTAAGCCAATAATAATAAAACTTAGCCTTTGCCTCTTTCTGAAGCATTGTTAAGTCTGAGAAATCTTATTGCTGTTGTAAGTTACAGAAGCATTAGATAGCACTAGAAGACATAAGAAGGTGATATTTTTCTCTCCATGCTGACGAAGAACATGTGAGGATTGCATCTGCACTTCCAGCCCCTGCGTTGTTTTTTGCTTCCAGCAGGCTGGAAAAAAGGCTGCTGAGAAAGGAACTTGCATGAACTTCTTAGTTCTGCTTTTTGTGGCAGCATTCAGTACTAGAAGGATAAATGTGCTTAACTGACAAATAAGTTCAAAAGCTGTATGCAAAAATTCAGAAGCCCCCTGCAAACAATACCTTATAATTTTTCATCTAGCACTAGGAATATTTACAGGAAAAAAAGAAAAATATTTCTGGTTCTTAAGCCTTTATCTAATCCTACTGTGTTATATCATCTGATACAGGTTTCAGCTGTTCATTTTCGACCAACATTTCCCTTTTTCCTTTTGGAGAGAGCAGTGACAGGACTGCAAGCAAGATAAGGAGGAACTTTGTGCTTTAGGCTGTGTGAACAGGTTTTGAGTGTTGCAGGAACAAGTGGAAACAGCTTGTACCATCTTTAATGAGTTTATTCAATAAGTGTGGAAGAACCATACGAGCACAGCCCAGCTTTGGTGGTTAGCAGCACAGCTCCAGAGCACATGGTGTTGGAGGCCAGCCATACCAGAAGGTCTCTGTTTTTTTCTTCAAAAAGTCTGCGCCACACCGTCTGGTACTGGCCGTCAATACCGTAACTCCTTAGAGAAGGGGAGCACTCTTCTTGGTTGAGTATGATGTCTGCTAAGCAGGGCGTACAGATGAAGTAGTACCACTTATGCGAGTATTTTTCCTTCATTCCATCGATGGGTTAAACTTATGTCTTTGGTTTTGTTTCTGGAGCAATGCCAAATAGAGACACTGAAAGATGGCTTCAGCTGGGGACAGGCTTTTGGTTGGATGCTTTGGGGATTTATGGGCACTAATGATTTTGGAAGCTTACCTGGTCTGTCCTTCATGTACGGTCCAGAGTTTAACTTATGACCAGATTTAACTCTAGAAGATAGGACTAGCAGAGGTACTTCTGGGGGAAGGATGTTTGTTGTATTGTAGTTTTCTACAGTAGAACAGAGTACCATCTATCTGAAAATACCTTCTGATGAATTCCCAGTATTGCAGGCAAAAAAACATGCTGCTGATGCTTTTCTTTCACGCTGTCCTCATGGCTGCTGCTATTGTGCTTTACTATTGGCTTTGAATTTGCTGTAGGCTGTTCTGGGACACAGAGTAGATGTTTGCTGGATGCTTTGGAGATATCTACTCCCTTTTTTTCCACTTTTCTGTCAAGTACAAGTCTATATTTAAGAGCACATGTAACAAACATAAAACTTGGACATTTTGAAGTTGTTGGTACAGCATTTCTGTCTTCCAAATCTCCAAGTAGATTTAAATATGCAATTATTTTAATTTTTGTACCTTTCCGTCACTTACATTTTGTTTTCCACTTTCTTTAGGCTTCTTTTTATATACAATCAGTGTGTTTCTCAGTGTGATCTCTATGGTGTGAGTAGGAATAGAAGAACTGTAGAAAAAAGGATTTAGATGTGTGGGATGAAAGTTGCAGCAGAAAATCCTCTTAGTAAATATGCTACTTTAGGCAGTTTGTTGCAGTTCATGGGGACTCTCCACTCTCTTCAACAAGTCTTGATTTTCCTAATTTTGAATGTATAGAGCATGGTAATAATTCACTGGTGTAAAAAGGAGGTTTCTATTTAAATTCACTTAAATTCTATTTAAATTCTATTTAAATTCTATTTAAATTGATGAAGATCAAGAAGTATTCTACAGATTTAGCTGATATTGTAACTGAAATGTATATGAGTAACGGGCTGACTTTGAACTGTGACTGGTATTGAGGATGGCACACCTGTGGCATCATGGATGCAGCCACCTAAATACAGAGATGGGCTCAGAAACAACATTATGTCTGGAAGGAAAAGATAAATTAATGTATGGAGGCCTCACACGCACGCATTGGATGTGTGCCCTGTAAAATTGGCTCTGCATACAATCATAGATGGATTTCAGCCTGCACTGAACTACATAGCTGTTATGTTATGGACAAAAGAGCAAATCAATTTAAGGCTATTTAATACTACGGAAGTGATACATGGACCTTCTGTGTTGTGGTGTGGATATCACAACTATTGGTTACTGGCTGTATTTCTGCTTTTTAAGAAAATCCATGCCCTCAGGGGAAAAACAAACAACCCAGAGCCTGAAGAACAGAAAATCAAGGTTGGGAGGACAATGCTAAGGGAATCATCAAAAAATATATTGGTCTGTCAGAGAAAGAAGCTGACTTTTCAGGTTAGAAACTCCATCAGGTTTTGAAGACTGTGGCTTAGAAATTACTCCTAAGAGATTTCCTAGTTGAATAATGATACAGAAGAGCCAGATAGGACTTATTTCTTTTTAAATCATTAGAAATAAAATCATTAGATTCTTCTGGTGTTTTGATTTGAAGTGTCAAGGTATATAGACAGTGCTTCAAATATAACCATGAATAAATTTCCCTTAGAAGTTTGGCATACAGAGATGAGTCAAATGGCAGGATACTTTTTATAACTGACTGACTATAAAACTGCGTGTAGACTTTAACCAGAAACGCAGAGGTCAAAGGCTCTCTATCTCATTCTGTTCTGCCCACACACTTACATACCTTATAGTTTTTCCATTTAATACTTGATTTGACCTTTTTGCACTACATCTGATGGCAACTGGGGTTTTTTACTCTTTCGTATTTAATTAGGAGGTTCGGAAATTAATGCAGACTTCTAAAATCATAGCAGCTGCTTGTGCAGAGCCAGAGCATGGAAGTTGTATTTTCTTTTGACCTACTGTGAAACTGAAGACATGACAACACCACATTCAGAGTGATGAAAGGAGACCTACACTACCTTGTTGGTAAGCACCAGTTTGGTGTGATCCTGAGCAAATAACCTGTGCTGAGGGGTGGCGTGACCCAGCCCAGTTGGCGTATCACACTGCAGTAGCTGCACTGCTCCCACTTGTGCTGGCACTGATCTCCTGCTGCTGTAATGAACCCTGGAAGCATGCAGAGCATCAAGTTTCATCTCAAATTGTCTGACATCTCTTCTTCAGAGGTACATTTCAAGTATTTTTTTATGTCTCAACCTGTTTATTTTAAGTGGGTTTATGTGGTGACTTCCCCCTGCCTCCCTGTTGCCTCTGGACTTCCCTGCATCACTGCTGTGTTGCCAAAATTGTTAGTGTTAATGGCTCCATTTACATTAGAAAGCTTAGAATTGTATATAGGTGGGATTTTTAGGTGTAACACAATTATATGCTATACTTCAATAGACAACAGAAAGCAACAATACTTGTGTTCACTGCATGCAACAAACTTGTGGGTATACTTTTGAGTTTCTTTTATAAAACCTCCTCCTGGTATCTACAGCATGATCACTTAAAAACGGCACTCAGAGCATTTACTGTTGCATATGGTGGATTTCAGGACAGGAAGCTTCTGAAGATGTTACATCTGAGCAAGTGTGGAGGATACAGAGGTGAGATTTCCCTGTGGCAGCTCCCAGCCTTGCCATCATTCTCCCCTTTGCTCCTGTGTGACTGCTCCTTTCTTGGTTCGGCATGCCTTTCCCCAGACCAGCCACAGCCTACCTTTTTAATGGGTATGTAGTAATTACTACTAAACATAAAAATGAGGATTGTGGCATTGGAAGAAAATATTTCTAATGTCCGTTTTGAGCACAAGAATAAATTGTTCATTGACTTTTGTACTTTCATTTGGTTATGGTAAAGCAAATGTAGCAGATGTCTTACCACTACAGGCTCTTGGGAGCCATGTGTTATTTTTAGAAGGTCTAATAGGCTCTCCTGGCAGTCTGTCAGTATCTTTGGGGGCGGCATAGATCACAGGTAACAATGGTTAACAGGGCTTTCACTGAGAAAAGAAATGTGAAAGGTAACTGGGTGGAGTTGAGAGGGAAGTAAGAGTGTCTTTCCTCTAGCCCTGGTGAGATGGCAGCTGTTCTGTGACGGATCAGCGTTTCCCCATTGATTGATGAACAATGCATGAAAATGCTGTAGCTTCCATCCCTTTTTCCAACCGCTACTGTCTTGTCATGAAAATAATAAACAGTTGCCATTTTCATTTAAAGATTTATCAAAAAGTTTAAAAAGTTTTACTGTGCGACACGGTCTCAGGGAGCAAAGTCCCTCTCACTGTAACAGAAGATCAGGTTCGTGACCGC
>KL284548.1:7174-17885 GCA_000699545.1 Podiceps cristatus | reverse complement strand
GAGCGGGATGTTTCCTCCTGCTCCCCGTGGCTCTCGTCTCGCCAGGATCTCAGCAGAGGCTTTCGTGGGGAGCGGGGAGGGGGGAGGAAGGCAAGGAGATTGCCTTTAAAACATCAGACAGCTGGCTCCTGACAGGAGGAGGACGCGGAGGGTGTGTTTCCAATTATCTCTGTAGATGGGGCCAAATCCCAAGGGGGGGGGCTAAGGAACCGCAAGTCAAAATGAGGCCGAGGAATTGCCGGAGAGAAACGGGAACGATGATGGGTCTCGTCCGGTGCCGGTGCGGGTAACGTCACGGTGCTCAATTATAACCTGCCCAAAGGGAAGAGTCTTTGAACTCGAGGGAAGAAGCGCTTGCTGTGTGCCTGCAAGCGGGGGTTTGTGTGTGTGTGTGTGTGAAGCGTGTGTCTGATGCCGTTGCAACGCTGGGTTTTCTCCTGGGCTGTGCCTTGCCAAGTCTTTGTTTGAACCTTGGCAGCAGTGCTGAGGGCTCCTTCTCTCTTGGGATTTAGCTTGTAAACCTAAAGATGGAAAGGCCTCTGGAGCGTAAAGCTCTTTGAACGCGCTCTGGAGCTGGGCTGGAGCAGCGGTGTGTGAGGTCTGATCCCTCGCTTTCGGGTATGAGCCTTGCAGGAGCTCGTTTTGGCCCATGGCTGAGCCACGTCTGGGTGCTCGCGTTGGGTGGCCAAATTTCTTGCTCCTCCGGGCCTCCTTCCACCTTGCAGGGAAGTTTGGTTTCTGCTCGAACTCATTTCTGGCCTCGTTCCTTCTTGGTATTAGGGTTGCAACCAGTTTGTGGAGGTCGGGGGAGGTGAGGGGCAAAAGGCTTCTGCTCAAGGCAGGACCAGAGGTTTATGGAGAAAATGTTGTGGTGAGGGTGCCGGGATCAGTCCCTCGTACGTCCTGGGGGAATTGCTTCCCTCCCAGCCTGTCCCGAGGAGCGCCCAACGCGAGAGCAACTGGAGGCTGCGGGCAGCAAGGGGTTAAAGAGGTAGAGGAGCGAGAAGAAGACGGCAGAAGTTCGCAGGGATTTTAACCACCACTGAGGAGGATTTTCTCTCCACGGAGCGGGGGCCATTGATCTGTGATTAGAGTAGCTGAAGCTTTTACAGTCAATCAGGTAGGAGATCACATCGTCGGAGGTTCAGAGGTCAGAGAAATTGGGGAGAGCGGGAGGAGAGGGAAGAGCTGCCACAGCCTCTCGGAGGGGTGTGGAAAGGCGAGGAGGAGCTGCGTCCGGATGCGAAGCTCGGGCACAGTAATGTTTTTCTCCTGCAGTTTCGCTTTGAGGGTCCTTAAACAAACGGCCAAGGGGCTTCAGCTTGGTTTGGCTGGCCGGGTTGGGAAGGTTGAGGCTGTCCTGTCTTGGGCCTTGAATATCAGTCTGTTGTCTTCCGTGCTGTGGATAACTTGTGGTGTCCAGACCAGGAACGGGCATGTGGAAACATCCCCCGCCTCCGTTTGCTCTCTGGGCCCGTGCTGTCCGGCCCCAGAAGCGCTCGCTCCAAGCTGCCCTCCTGAGTTTGCGCCTCTGCGTGGAGATGCTCCTCGAGCTGAAGTCCAAGCGCTGGAGTTTCACCCGGGCTGGGCTAAAAATACATCGCGGGGCTGGTGCTTGCAATGCTGCGCTTTGATTCTGCGCTGGAGAATGAATAGATAATGTGTGACTGCTGTAAATAACTAGCTGCTGTAGCCAGGTAGGTATTATGGATTAATTCAGTAATTGGTCCATCTGGAGCATCTACTTACAATATCAATTTACCTACATACCTCCTAATATCTTGAAAGGAGCTTTAGGAAGATGCACGGGAAGGGAAAATTGGGGAGAGCTCATTTAGCAAGCAGATGGAGAGGAAGGTCACGAGATGAGCTGTCAGGTAGGTTGCTAAAGGGTTACTCCTAAGCAGATCGATCACGTGTAATCTGGCCTTGCGCTGGGAAAAAAAGAAATAACAAAGGTAGGGGAGATTAAATAGAAGACAAAGGCAGAGCGTGTCATTACAGCCTCCCCTGTCCCACGTTTCCCTCGCCCCGTGACCCACCTCTCATTTTCTGCCTGTTATTTCGTCTCTGGCCTCAGCCCCATGGCTTCTCAGCGGGGTGTTTTTAAAATATGATATGATTCTGTTGCTTTCTGTGTTTGGGGACCCATAGCAGGCGCTGACCTTTCAAGTCACTTTGTGATTAAAGCTCTTATTAATTTCCTGTGGGGCTGCAGACGCTCTGAGGCAGTAAAGTGTTGGGAGTTCATTAACATGTGGGGCTTTAATTAGTCGGCAAGAAATCCCTCTCTGTCCCAATTTGACCAAGGAAAAAAAGAGGAAGGGTGGGTAAAAAAAACCAAGAGGAGAGAAAATGATGTTGAAGTAAAAATAGTCGCAGCAAATGTCTTCACAGTAGGAATAAGTTTCGAGGCTCACGATGTATTTATTAGGCACTTAAGACCTGTGTGCACGTTCCCCGTACAAACCATTATATAGAGGCACCGAGGAGACGTCCCACTGGGGAGAATCGTCCCACCGGCACCCGGAGCCTCAGAAAGGGGACGGGGAGCGAGGTTTGAAACACAAGCCAAGCCAGCCCGTGCAGCAGCCGGATGCTTCGCGGGGTGCACGTCCGCATCGTGGCGCAATGAGGGCTGCTGCAGGGGGGCTTGACCCTTCCCCCTCGTGCCTTTTTCACGGCACGTGGCGTCGCTCTTAGAGCAGCTTGAGGGGGAGCAGGGCGCAGCGCTGGGCACGGCAGCAGCCCGGGAGGTGCACTAGCCGGGGGAGCGCGCCATCAACATGTGGCCCTTTTATTTATTTAAACCTCGAGTGGGATAATATATGTTTGATTGCCCAGTTGATCTATTTGTGACAAGTGTTAAAACACATGTGCATTGATTTTCTTTGAGGAGCCTATTTCTAAGGGTAATTTAATAGTGGTATTGAGCATAGCTCTTACTGGCCGGGGAAAAAGGCAGAGGGAGGGGATGGGGGGATTAGATGAAGACGAGAGAGACGCTAATGGCGTTTTCGCAATGCAATTGCTTAGGTCAGTGAAAAGCTGTCACAGTTTAATGCACTCGCTTGTTGGGGATGTTATCATATACAGGATTAAGCCATTCCAAAACATGAAAACAAGAGCAGCTTGTTAGTGAGGGAAGCTGTTAAAGAGCTGCTGTTGCAAAGTTATGATCGCTGCACAGAGGGGGTCGGGTTGTGCTTCTCCCGCTGCCCCCCGCTGCCGGGAGCTCTGCGAGACTGCAGGGATGCTCTTGTCTTCGTCTCCTCTTCTCCTGGAGGAGTTGGCCCTTGGCTGGGCACACCGATTCCGGATCCCCAAGGGTCATTAGGCGACGGGCGCGGAAAGGCTAGAGCTTCCCTCCGGGGTAAATCTGTGCACACCTCTTGGCCTCCGGCTGACACCTGATGTGCTGACGTGTCTCGCTGGATTGACCGACGTTGTCAGCAACCAAATCTTGAGCTTTTATAGGTGCGTTCCCCACCTGCCGGGAGACTGAGCCCAATATTCACACGCTGCCTTCCCGGAGCCTTAGCGGGTTTGCATTTTGGTTCTTGATGAGGCAAAAAAGATTTCCTACCAGCCCAGGCTGGGGTCTGAAAGTCCAGCTGGGCTCTTCCAGCTAAAATGCTGTCCTCGTCCATACCCACGCAGCCTCCTTGTCTCTCGTGGGATTGCAGAGCCGGTACTCGGGATGGCGATGACGCCGTTCGTCGTGCGGCAGTCAGGGGAGGCTCCGGCTCCCTCCTTCCTGGCTGCGTCGGCTCTGCGGGGCTGGCGGGAGCAGAAAGCATTACAAACTTGTCCGTGTCACCCAAAATCAGCAGATCCGGCTCCGAGTACGTATGGGGAGCTGCTTTGTGGGATAGGATGGAAAGGCTGTGTCGTCTTCCCGTTGCCACTTTTCACAGAGAGGTGGTATTTTAGTCTATCCCCTTGCTACTAGCGCGTAAGCTCCTCTCTACCATATGTAATATTTAGTCCTCCGTCCAGCCTAGTTTGAAATGTCAAAAACAATAGAGCATCTCCTCTTTCCTCCCGGGAGACGGTTGCACCGCCCTGTACATCTCGGCATCAAGAACTTCTTCCATGTTTATACTTGACCTAAATTCTCTCTGTCTCTCAAATAGCCGTAGTTTGAGCCCTCTGGCACCTGTACCTCTTCCTTAGTTTTCACACTCGGAATACTTACGGGTTGCAATAATATCCTACCTTTATATGTGTCTTAACCAGGCTATAAATCCTGCTAGTTGACAAGGTTATTGTTATCTGGCTTCTGCCATGACCCACTGTTAAAATACATGACATAAATTACACAGAACATATCATACAAGCCATTTTTCCTCGTATGAAGCCTGATAAATATTAATGGCCCATTGCTGTAGCTTTGTACCGCGGTAGTATTGGAGTCAATGAGGTTGATCTGAGGCGCGGTAATTGCTAGTGGACATGGACCCTAGGCAGCCGCCGAATTAGCTCTCTCCAAGCGCGATGCAATTCTGGAGCTCTGAATTGTGTCTCAGGGGTGGGATTTTTGGCCTCTGCTGTTTTGAACTCTATGACAGAGGAGAGGCCCAGTTTAGATGAGACAAGAATCAACCCAAGACTCTTCCCGTCTCTTTGCCGCTGATTTGTCCTCAGTTGGGTTGGATGTAATATTAATTACTGGTTGGCAAGGCAGCGGCGTGGCTGTCGCCTCTGTCCCCAGACCCGCGTCGCTGCTCTTCCCTCGCGCCCCGGGGACCCGCCGGCCCGCACCTCCCTTTATCTCCCCAATCTAAATTCGCAGCGCCTGCCTCCTGTAAATGGCACTTTATCCACTGGAAATGCGAATCCGGTCGGAGCGTCGGCTCCGTCATGCTTATCAGAAACACATTATCAGGTGGGGATTAGACAGAGCCTCGCGCTCCTGTTGCTGTCCACGCCAGGCGAATAATGAATAATGAAAATTCCCGAGACCAGAGACAAACGCTCTTGACAGGCAGGGAAGCGCCCGCGCCTGCCTTTCACTCACTTTAATGTGACAAACATGGCTCCTTCGGAAATCTTTCTACTCCATTCACCGTGGCATGGCTTGTTCTGGGTTTGTTTGGGTTTTTTTCCCTCTTCTCCCCCCCTCCTCCTCCTGCTTACCCTCTCTCCCAGCCCCTGAGCCCCTCTGCCACGGAGAAGGAAAGGGTGAAGATGGACTCAGGAGGCCACACCAGCAAAGCGGTGAGCTCACATCACATAGGGACGCTGAGTGATTTGGGTCCTTATTGGCTTTAAACTTCAATGTTGCAGTGTTTCTCCACTGTTGTTGGTTAATAAGTGTTCAGGAGAGGACAGAGCATGGCAAAAACATCGCTCTGCTCACCCAGTCCTCGCTTTTGGGGCCACAGTGAGTTTGGTGTGGATGAGAGGGAAGGGACCGCATCCCCCAGTACCTCGGTCCTGCTTCCTTCAGAGCTGACCTCCCACAACCCTTACAGTTTTGCTCCCAGCTCCCCCAGGTACCCAAGACCTGTCCGTGCCTCATCCTGCGCTGTAGATATCCCGATCGTCTCGAGCACTTGCCCTTTTCTCAGGGTCGGTGGATGCTCGGTTTTATTCCGTCTCGTACCATCAGCAGCATCTCTCTTACCTCCTCCTCCTCGGCCGTGGAGAGAGCATGCACTTTCCCCGGGGCTGACCGTCCACTCTTTTGACTTTGCCAAGTGTGTAACGCGGGAGGACCCGACATCTTTTCATGGCCAATAAAGGAAAGGTAGCAGCAGGTCCTACAGCAGCATTCCTGGGCTCCGAGAGAGGTTTCCTGCCATCGCTGTCCTCCGTCTGCCTTGTGTCTGTTTTGTACGATTCGCACGTAGGGACAGATGGACGTGGGTTATGTAGTGATGTACAGCCTGGTGCGGGTGGCTGCGGGCGAGCTCTCGGTTCTCCGAAGTCCTTGGACGCGCCGTAGCTTTCACTAGGGCTCTGGAGCTGACCTGTGGAGCAGGGCACTTGTCACGAACCAGCGTGCAAGCGAAACGGGGCCACGGAGAGGAAGGGGTTTCTTCACGCCCAGGTACGGGATTTTTCACGGCGCTCAGGTTTGGCCTGCCTCTTGTCTCATGTAAATCAGCCGTGGCAACGCCATCTGTAAAGGCTGTCTATACGAGACACGACTCCAGCATTGGGGTTTTTTTATCCTGCAGTTGTCATCTAGAAGCATGCAATAAATTTTATGGACCAGGGTTTATCGAGCACAGAGGATGAGGAATTGAGCTGCCTGGCTTGAATCCGAAGCTGATGTTCTGGAGAGAACAAGCGCTTTCAGACGAGCGCTTCGATCACTCACTATCCACTTGCTGGAAGAAGTCAAATGCCCGTGTCCCAGGCCGGCATTTCCCGGGGGGAGCGGAGAGCTGCGCCGCCAGCCCTCCCCTGCCTTTGCCTTGTCTATCACGAGTGACATCTGTCTCTTTCCCAGCCTGTCTCCTTTAAAACGCATCCAGCCTGCTGCTGGGCAGACGTCTCGGCTTGGCACCGGTGGTGACAGTCCCTCTTGACGCAGCCTTCCTGGCTGCCTTACACAAACTCGGTGACTCCAGCTCTTCCTCCCCATCCACCCGGCAGGGAGGGAAGGAGCTGCGAGACCGCATCACATCTGCTGCACAGTGTGAGTCTCTGCCAGCGAGATTCCTGCTAATTAATGTCAAACTTATTTTAGCAAATAATGCGTGTTATTTTGTCCTGCGGAAGGGGTCGGTGCCAGCACCGATCACGGCTGCTCCGGAGGAGACGTGGCTCCGAAGCGTTGGGTGTTGAGCATGGAGCCAGGCGGGGACGTGCCGGGGAGCGGGGATTGCTTCGCTGGAGGCAATGACGTGAAAATGCTCCTGGGGCGTTTTGTGCCTGGGACTCTTGGCCAAACGCGCGGTCCCGGCCATACTTTCATACGTGTGAAACCCATTTGTGCCATTGGCTTGAGCAAGAACGATCTCTGGAGTTTTGAAGCCCCCTTGTACGTGTGAGGCGTGCTCCTTTGATCGTTATCTGTAGCAAGAGGTTTATTTGTTTTTCTCTTCAAGCATATGATCCTCCTCATATAGGGAAGCCGGAGGAAGAGGCAGAGCGAGCCCCGGTCCTCTCCTTCCTCTCCCAGTGCTCCAATAATCAGTAATTCATGCTTGCGGGGGGATTTTCCAAAGCACAGCTAGTTGACCACTACTCTGATTCCCCCCACTGTCACGGAGCAGCGATGAGCCGGTGATTTATTGTTAAGGCCAGAAAAAAAATGCCGGTCCCTGGCAGTGCTAGCAGGGTTGCTTCTGTAAGCTGAGACAGCTCACCTGTTTTAGCAGAGGTAATATTTCAAAGATTGCCGCCGTTAGCTGGCTGTTATCATCCCCATTTTTCATACGAGTCAATTGAAGCACGGGGAGAAAACAAGCACCGTAGATACGACGAGCCAAAAAATAGCCAGACGTCCTGGCGCCGAGTCCTGGGCTGGTACTGTTTTGACTGCGATGCTTTGAAGCGATGGCTGAAGGGACCTCCTTTCTCCTTGCCCCGTGTCAAGGCCGTGGTGGCCAGCTAGTGACTGCAATCACTGCCTGGCACTTGGGGTTTAGAGCCATAAGCGTAGCCTAAATATAGTTTTGTCCATAGGGTTTCAGTGGAGTTATACCCTCCGATAGGTCTAATACTGCAGTATATCTTTAATTGTGAACTCCTTTTACCTTATACCACGGGTACAGTTGAAGTTAACGAAAGTTATTTGCTCCCGTTAATGGCAATTTCCATTATTGTGCCATTTTTGTAGGAGCCGCCCCAGAGGCAATGTGGAAGGCTGGGTGACCGCTCGAGACAGACTGGGGTGCTGGGATGGCCCAGGGGACACGCTCTCTTGTGCTCTAGCTGGAGGCACAGAAAGAGCTGCAGGAAAGCTGGAGAAATGTGGGACTAGAGCTCAGAGGAACATTTCCTTCGAAGCATCTTTTCCCCAACAGAAAAAGGCCGCCTTTGTCAAGAGAGACGGTGACGTGTGAAACATCTGTTCTGTGCTAAAAAAAGGGAAAAAGGCGTAGAGAAGCAAAAACTCTAGAATATGATTTCCCCCTCCCCTCTGCTCGTTAACCAGCAAAATGAAAAAAAAAAAAAATAGCAGCGTGTATGGGGTGAAAAATAATAAACGACTGAATAAAGTAAAATGATTTTTCTGGCTGGGCAGCTGATTTTTTGGATTTTGTTTCATTTGTGGCTGTCAGAATTGCTATGGGGGGGATAACGTAGCATCTGGGCTGGTGTACTGTCAGTATTACAGGCAGAGATAGACCAATTAGGTGAAATTAATTGCGGCGCGCGTAGTAGACTGGACACGGAAATAGCACCGCGTTCAAGGGAGCGCTGAGCAAATGCCTGGGCTGAAAGAGGGACGGCATTGCCAGGCTGAGCGCTCCTGACCTGCCGGGTCGAAGGTTGGCCGTGCAACCCGAAATCAGCCCCCTCTGCGGTAACAGAGCCTCTAATTACCCCTCGCTGGCCGTCTCCCTCCGTCGTACCGGAGCAGAGAGCCGCCTCTCCGGCTGGGGACGAGCACTAGCCGTGGAGTACTCTTAGCAGATGCCACGGCTGAACTTTTTGCCTCACTTGAGGCGAGCGGTGGTATTTCTCCGCAGTCCTAGAGGGAGGGGAAGAGGGAAAGTAAGAGCAGAAGCGGTGATCTCGCGTAAGCGATAGCACATCGGGCGGAAATTAAATGCCTCTTCGTCTTCTCTTCTTGAGCTCTGCCTGTGGATCTTCTCCCCGTCGCTCTGCTGAGCTTGCTTTTCCGATGCCACGTTAGCGGGTACCCGGTCCCGGGCTGCGGGGTGGTCGGCCAGACGGGGATGGGAGCAGCAGTGAGGGTAAGATGTTGTGCTTGTCTGATCCAGGGCTTGGTGCGAACACTTCACGCTCGCCCGCGGTGCTAATGCACCTGTTTGTCACTGTCCCTTCTCCTCTTGACAAAGTGGCCTTATGTTTCAATCGGAGGGTGAATCTGTCTTCATAGCTTGGGAGAGGGAAAGGGAAACAGCTCAAAGCCTGCAGGAGACGGGTACGACGTGATAGGGCTCCTGAATTTCAGCATGCCGGTGACAGCCATTAGAGAGATGGCCTTTGCCAACCGGTAGCTGAACCTCCATCGCGTGCCAATCCTGCAAACCATCCCTCGTGTCGTGGTGTGTGCCCACGCCTGATGGTGGTCGTTCCTCGGGTCTCCTTGGAGGAGCAGAAGGCACCAGGGGGGGATTAGGGCAGCTGAGGGCAGCAGGACGCTCCTGCTTGTATGGTGATAGCATCGTGGCCATGCTGCTACGGGCACTGTGGTGGCCCGAGGACTGCGTGTCCTGCAGGGTGAGGACTGGGCATGGGGCACTGACCAGACCCCTTGCTCTTTGAACCAGGTCTCCAAAAACCCAGGAGCACTCTCTCAGCTTTTTCTCGTGTCCTGCCATCCCCACAGGCGAGCTCTCCTCCCCGAAACCTCCGTGCTCCAAATCCCAGCCCCATTTCTGGCTCAGCGAGGTGTCTCGCTGGGATCTCAGGCCTGGGGTCCGCTCCCTCCCTGGGGGCTGGAAACTTGCCTCTGGCCACCTGGCACGCTTGCCTTTGGAGCTGCAGCTTCTCCTGCTCATTAGCTCATAAATAATATGGACCAGCAGCATTCAGTGCTAATTAATTTTGTGAACTGAACCAGGGTGAATGGGGTAATTGCCCGTGGCGCGTGGGGCTGCCAGGTGAGCCCTCCCGCTTTCACCCTCCTTGTTTACCAGCTTCTCTCTGTTTATTTTAAGAAGCATTTGGTCCCTCTCCGTGTGAAGAAGAAAAGCCATGTGATCCAACCCAGAGAGAGCGCAGCAGGCGCTGAATATTAAATTAAAACACATCCTCGCTTATACACAAAAAAACCCAAGCTGGAAAGGTTAAGAGCTAACAGAGATCCTCAGAACAGTCTCTGTCTGTTTGGAATGAATTAATCAGACCATTAAACAAATCTTTTAATCTAAAGTATCCCTTTCATTTCAGTACTCTGTAAAACAAAGTGACTGGAGTGTTGAGGGAAGAGTTTGCCATCGCTATGCTTTATTTGTATTGTGGAGGCGGGCGGGCACTATGATTTTTTTCCTCCCTGTCCTCCTCTTTTAGAAACAAAAGCAGGGTTAGGTAGAGCACCTGAGCTGGGACAGAAGAAAGGAGTTCCCCTGGCTCACCTGGTGTTACGCGCGTCACGGGCAGAGAACTTTTTTTGTCTCGGGGAGCAGAAAAAGCTCAGGAAGAGGCAGTAGCTCAACGGGAGATGGGTAACGCATGGAAAGTGGTGTGGTGCAGAAGGCTTGGGACGGTGAGCCCCAGGGCAGGGCGGGCAGCGAGCGTTGGCGAGGTCTTGCAGCCCAAAACGACCAGGAAAGTCGCTCCTGCGAGGGCTTGGGGGAGCTTTCCGAATACAGAGCTTTACCGGTCAGAGCCGGGGATGGAGAGACGCGGAGGCGCGGGTAGATGCTCGTTCGGTGTGCCGTCTCGGAGATCTCGGCTGCAGACTGCGCCCCAGGCTTTCTTCAGGCGGGAGACACGGCGTCCCTCTGTCGAAGGAGGGCTCCGTGAGGACGTGTGTGTGGCAAAGCCCTCGGAAACTGCGCGTGCTGCCTCGGACCGCTCGTGTTTCAGGGCTGGCGCTTTCCGAAGCGCCGAGTTGCCC
>KL284545.1:28931-40518 GCA_000699545.1 Podiceps cristatus | reverse complement strand
AAAATGACTTTTTATAATCTGTTACCAATTAAGTGACATAATGTCGTCAGCCTTCTGGTGTTGGAAGCAATCTCTGTTGCAACACTGTCAGTTGAGCTGGTACAGATCAAGATACTCATTTGCCATCATGTGAAAAAGTATCTTTCTCAAACCCTCCCCCCCCCAATTATTGAACATTATAATCTGCTGGATCTGAATAAATTAGAATAAGATAGTATTTAGGAATTAGGTACGCTCTTTTCACAATTGAATAGATGTTCTTATGTTCTCAGAGAAGAATGTCTCGGGAGACATTTCAGGTTTTTCAATATTAGACAAGTTATTGAATTCCTTACAGAAAATGCTCAACTGTTCAGCATTAATTGTCTTACAAATGTCCTGCATACCTGTGTGGAACAATCGTATATGAGTGCCTTCAAACAGGTAACACAGGGTCTACTATGACTTAGGAACTTATTTTAAGAGAATATCAATTTATTTGGTAAGACAATGATTTAGGAGAGGTTTTCACAGCATTAGTAGTGCATGTATTGGGTAAAGATCATTTACCTGTGTGTTTGCCTAAGAAATGCCACCACAAATTGGCAGACTGAACTATTAATGTGAGTGAACATTCCTTTTTTTGGGTGGATTGTTGCTCAAGGCACTGTGATCTATCTCATTTTGGTCAAAATGGAGTAATGCGTATTTTCCTGATGTTCCTCTTTACTTTTTAGCAGTCTTTGTGTATGTCTTAATAACTTAGTCTTCCATGTGAATTAGTGGGTAGAAAATGTCTTGCTGTGTTTGAATACAATGATAAATTCTAAAGATGAGGCTTTTGTCCCTTCTGTTAATGGGTTTCAGGCTTAGGAGCGCTATGGGTGGGAAGTTCATCTTGGGGAACCTAAGTAAAAGTTTGGGAACTCTTCCTTTTCAGGTGGTTTTGTCTTTTACAGCAGTTGGTAGTGTCTCCTCCTGCCTGTGCGATGGCCCTGAGCAGGTGCATCTCAGGGCAGGCAGGTGGGCACTGAAGGCGTCATGTATTGTCAAAGCGGCGTCACCCCAGTTTGTGAACCTGTGGCTGATTCATGGTCTGTTGTCTTCAATCATGGAAAAGACTTTCCTTAGTAGTAAATTACCCGCTCAAAACCAGGCAGTGTTGCAGGTCAGTAAGGTTAACTCTGTTTCAGTTTTTCAGAACACACTCATTTTTGTGGTAATCGGGGTTGGGGGGGGGGGGGAAGCTCTGTGCAGAAAATTATCGTGGTGTTCTAACTCTAAAAATGCATCATTTCCTCCCTCTTCCTCCAACTTCTTCTCTAGAGGAAGAATTTCTCCATAAATAGATACGGTTGGCAAATTTAGCTTTGCATCTCAGGTAGACCATGGAAAAGATAGGAATTTTTTTTATTATTTTTCTTTTAAGGCAGAGCTGTCCTCAGATTTATTTGTGCAATGATTATTATCATCCCCTGTCTTTAAAAACAAAACAAACAAAAAAAAGCCTTTTAAACTTGTAAGTCATAGCAAATACCAACTAGTGTTTGTTTCTTTTCTCACGTAATGCTTATTACTTGATAGAATCAGTGCCTTGACCTTTGTGCCTGTGGCAACTTGAATTCAGCTTAGCGCTCTATGTGATACAGCATGGGGAGCTAATTTGAAATCCTAAATTGTTGTTCCGTTTTGCAGTTAGGTTCTGGTGTTTCATGACTCTAACATGTTATTATTTAGTAACAAACAGTCGATATCGAGAGAATCATGTTAGATATAGGGAAAACTGAGTTATTGACCTGAGAGGCTTTGAGTTACTTAAAAGCTCCTGTTCAATAATGCACGACGTCACTGTATTCCGGGGAGGTAGCTGGGTAAGCTGTAGATATGCAGCATTAAGTTCAGCTCTCACTCCTAAGAGACTGAACTGGTTTTTATTTCATTAGCTTCAAGTAGAATATTTCTGACCTGCATGGCTTTAAAAATCAGGAAGGTGGTCTCCAGGTGAACATAGAAAGGAAGGAAGGTACTTGGTTCAGGTAAATGAGTTCCCTGAAGTTTCTCTTCTCTTGCTTTTTTTTTTTCCTCTCGCTTATTAATCATTATTCAGCAAAAATGATTCTCTGGGTTTTTGGCAACATGTTGGTTTTAAACCATTAGCAGAGTTTTCCCAGGGATGCAAGGTCCAACCCGGTATATTCCAAAGACGTTGTGCAATGCTGAGAAGCAATGTTTTACCCCCCAAAAATGCACGAGAAAAATCTCAGGGAAGGAGGATGGTGAGGGGAGTTAGAACTAAGGAAGGAGGAGGTGGCAGATGACAGTCATTTGAACAATCAATCAAAACTGTCTGTATAAGAAGACAAAACCCCTCCGTTTTGGTTTTTAACCAAATAATTGAATTATTACATTTAATACTTATGACATTTTACATGTCTTTCTACTGAAAGTCTGGCAGTCATGTACATCTTAAAATGTTTTACATAAACTAATATACATGCAAAATATTTGGAAAATACGTAACTTGAAAAATACTCACTTTTGGTTTATTATGCTTGAAAGCACAAAATGCATATTCTGCATCTCGGTTATAAATTCCCTTTTAATTGCTCCATACTGTATTTCAGTTACAATATTGATGATGAGAAACATGAGTGCCTAGAGGTACTGTTTGGAATATTGAATGCAACTGCAATCCTCAGTTTATTAAGCTCCATGTTAATAAATTAATTAAAAATATCAATTGTTTTTTTTCGTCACTGTCCTTAGTAAGAGCTTAACTCCTGCAAGAGATTTATAGCTTCTTTTGCAAGTTTTGGGACTAGTCAATGATTTGCTGTTTAAAGATATTTTTGCTTTAGATTTTTTTTTCAAATGTATTTCTTCAGGTAAGAAAAAACAGGGAAGCTTCTGCTGGTCATTTTATTGTTGTCATATTTATTATCACGTTGTTATCCTACTTAGACATCTGTATTCTAGCCACGTGTCGCTGTTTGCAATAGAGGTATCAAGTGAAAGAGTTTCACTGCATTACCAAGGTGTGCGTGCCAAAACGGCAAAGCAGGCAGAGAAGGAAGCGTCACAGACAGGCTCAGGTGTGGTGATGGTAGTCCTGAAAAAAGCAAAAAGAGTTTTTGGGGCTGCAGTATGTTCAAAGCAGGAGTACTGGTGTCTGGCATCTCAGTTTCTCTCTAGGGAAAGGAAGCTTTTGCCTTTCTACTGAATAAACAGGATGGTTTAAGACAGACCTTTATAGGTTTTGTCTTCTAAACAATTTGCAGCCAAATTTTGGCTAACCACCCAGGTTAAAGAGCAGAACATGAATAGAGCCTAGCAAATTAAGTGTTTTCCAGCTACACTAAATGCATTAAGAAAAAGCATTTGAATGAATATTTGCTGTTGTGGTTTTTTCTTCTTTTCTATCCCGTTCAGATTTTGTACCAGTAACTCCAGATAATTTCCAGTCGTCTTTCCCATCACAGAAACTCGATGATGCTGCTTTTGAAGTGTGTATCATTTGGTGACTGGGGCACTGTTTTATGACATTTGTGACTAATCATTTTATTATTCACTGATCATTTCATAATGAATTATGAGAGATCTTTCTATTGAGAAGAGCCGAGGGAAAGATTCCCAGCACTCTGTCCTCATAGCCCCTAAGCAGTCAAGTCTGGTTTGATTTCATTGAAAAGGAGGATCATTTTGACTCATCGCCCTCCCAAACATAGCTGAGAAGATTTCTCTGTGTAAGAGTACTGAGAGGTTTGGTTCGTGCTTTTTCATAAAAGGACTGAGTATGTACAAGGAAAATATGAAAAAACTTTGAGGCAATTCATTAAGTATTCAGCCTTCAGCACTCAAAGCTGCAGCCTTTTGTAGGTGACCCTCACCCTCTCTACTCTGAATAATTGAGTATAATCTGTAATTCTTCTTGCTGTGCTCTCCCCTGCATTTCTGGGGTCACGTAGGAGCGAGCCGAGCAGCTCTGGTACTCGCACAGATCCCTGTGGATCTCCCCTCTCTCCCTACGGGAACTGAAAGCTTACTCCTGCTCTGCCTCGCATCTCTTAACCTCACTGTTTCTGGATACACAAGTCTTCGCTCATTTTCTGTCGAGGCCGAATTGCTTTAGGAGTGTTTTGTAAGGGAGCTTGTCGAAGTTGGCTCGAAGCCTGCCTGCGCTGTATCGAACGGTTCTGTGGTATTCATGTGCCGGTGATTCCTGCAGGGAACCACAGTAAGTTTGAGAGGCTGGATTTCCTTTGCAGAAAACCATACTTACCCTGCTCTATAGTATTTCTGTGTATGATTGCTCAGACTGTTATTATATTATCTGCTAATTTTTTCCTCGTACAAGCCTCAGGCTTCATGGTGGTATTCCCCTGGGTCGCCCTGGGACCCTTTAAATTTTGGTGTTGCATTTGTCACCTGCTGTTCCTCAGATACCAAAGCACTTTGGAGCAGGAAATTACACAGCACAGCAAGTTCACTTAACTCGCTCTTGCCTTCCCTTAGAAACCCATCTGCTCTTGGCCTCATGTTACTCTCCATTTGGCTTGTTGAGTCCATAATATTTCTGAGCGCTATGATTTTGTCTGGGACCTGCAAGGCATCCTGCAAGAAGGTGCTGGCATGGGGACCCATCAGAGTCCTTTCATCGTGAACACAAAAGAAGGTGGTGGGGGCTGGGGAGTTTTTGTGCTACTACCTTATTCTCTCTGAGATTTTTTTGTTTTTTGAGCATCTCTTGGTCCTGCAGACTCCCTGGCAGGCTTCCTGTCACAGTTCTGTTTGAAGGATTTAATTTTTAAAAATTTGTCAGTACTTGTGATAACGTTTGCAAGTTGGGGTTTGGGTCTTTGTTTTTTTGGCCTGCCTGATCACATATTCTGCTGTATTAAAGCTCCTGGAAGTCTATTAATAACTGAGAGATCTCTTCCCTAATGGGGAAAAGAAAATAAATCACTGCATACTTTACCCTAGAACTGACAGAACCTTCTTGTTTGTTTTCTAATCGCCTGCTTCTGCCAGAACTTGTGAACCCTTTTACGTTCTTCACTTGGAAGTGGCTGGTTTCTCACGGCCGTCTGAAGTAACCTTCCCTGCGCTGCTGCGTCGCCATGCTGACTTGCCTTGCCCTTTCTCAAGCCTGTCTCAATGAAAACCCCTTTGCCTCCAACTGAGTGTCCTTAAGTAATCGTTGCCCTGTGAACATTTCATGCTTTCAGTAATCTCTTTCAGTGGTCTGCCAGTCTCTAGCAACAACCGCTAACTGTGATATGCGGAACAGTTTGGGGGGCAGGAGAGAGACCCCATCCCAGCAAGATGGGCTCCGGGAAGCTGCCTCAGGCCCCATGAGCCCCAACATCAAATCCCTGTGTAATAATCATAGTTATTAATGCTGTTGATCACAGTGTGCTTTGACTACAAATTGTTAAAATAATTATTTTTCGTAAAAAGTAGATGTACACCTTCTGAAATGATCCTACATGTGCTTTTACAAATTTATTAACATGCTTAATGGCAGTTTCTTTGTGCGGTTATGTTTTCATAGTTCTAATTTAAGTTTAAATGGGAAAGATGCTTGCATTATCTATGGATTATTAAAACAATATGAAAGTACCTTCAGCTTTGCTTCAAGGCACATTAGCCTATTTAATTCAAAACAGCTTTAAATTATCCCTAAACATTTCAGCAGATTGAAACTGATCTTGTTGCATGATATCTTCTGGTTTATGAGCAGCCCATTTCAGGGTATGTACAGTACTTAGAAAAACAACTTATGTGGAGTAAAAATTTAATGGATTTCATGTTTCATTCTTAGTTTTCTTAGAGTACTTAGCTTTCTTACACAACTTGCTTCTGTTCATTGCTTTGGTTCTGAGGAGTCAGTGTAATGGTGGCAGGGTGGGACAACGTATCTATTGTTCAAGTAGAACCTGTTTAATTTCAAATGCTGGTTTTCTAAATGCTGCTCTCGAGCTTCACCTTGAATTGGAAGTAAAGCACATGTCCTTGCTATCCGAGTTATATATCCAACAATTACTTATTTCGGCTAGTTTTGATGGCCGGGTACAGCTGACAGCTCATTATTGACAAGGCTAGATCCATCACAGTTACTCTAGCATAGACTCGGATGTTTCAGCTTGGCCTGCAATATTGTAATGGTGAGTTTAAAACCTAGCCAGCCTTAGCAAAGGAGACTGGTTTTGTTGTGGCTGTGTTTTTAACTATAATGTAGATTTGTCTGAGAGTACTTAAACTGATTTGTAAATTTTAAAATAGCATTTTAGTCTTGGACAGTTTTATGCAAAATCTTATCTCTCAGCATGTAACTGTTATGCAGTCCTAAAGCATTTTAAAAATTCAAACATGTGTCAAATATATCTTCTCCCTTTATGCCTATTTTGAGCCCATCTTCCTCATTACACTTTTAAGAGTTTAATTTTTTAAAGAGTCAGAAGTGGAAACAGGCTTGTGACAAAGGACCTCGCTTTCTTGTTGGCAGCTGTGGAAAAAACATGGGCAGAGAGGTCAAGTGAGGAGGTACCAGTCCTGTGTTGGTGGGCAGGTGCTCTGCACCCAAAGCCGAGAGCTGTGTCACCATGTGTGGCTGCCAGCCCTGGCTCATGAGCCTGGAGAAGCCTCGTTGGATCTTAGTAGCCCTTAGGGAATGACTTCTGGGTGGGCAAACCGTGGGCAGAATAGCTTGTGTTACTGCAGATGGCCATATGGCTACGTATCCAAAATTACGGGAGGGGTTAATAACTCTCCCCTATTGCAAATTGCCTTGTATCTATTTCTGTCTTCGTCTCCTCCTCCTGGCTCACCCCTTTTCCTCTAGATTTATTGACAGGCATCACTAAAGCTCTTGCAGATTTATTCCAAATCTCAGCAGGAGGATTTCTAAAGGCTGCGCCAGAACCTTGGCCAAGTGTGCACTTGTCTCATTCCTATTCCTATGCTAAATTTCAAGTGCCCTCTTGCAGAACATGGAGCGTTAGAGCTTTACAAAGCAAAGGCTGCCAAGATTGGTTGTATGTGGAAAAAAAAAAAAAAAAAAAAAGTGTCTAGTTTTTCATGAAGGTCATTAAACATTTTTGCCATGTAAGTAGAAGTTCCAAGAAGGGGATGGATGACTGGTGCACATTCATTCATGGAGTAGCTACATTTTCAGTTGATTAAGCCACCAAGGTTACTAAAGCTGTTCTAAAAAGGCTGACAAGATGTTTTGTATGTAAAAAAAAAAAAAAAAAAAAAAAGGTGTCTAGTTTTTCATGAAGGTCATTAAACGTTTTTGCCATGTAAGTAGAAGTTCCAAGAAGGGGATGGATGACTGGTGCACATTCATTCATGGAGTAGCTACATTTTCAGTTGATTAAGCCACCAAGGTTACTAAAGCTGTTCTTTTAAAGTTGAGAACCATAGAATGGTTTGGGCTGGCAGGGACCTTAAAAATCATCTAGTTCCAACCCCCCTGCCTTGGTCAGAGACACCTTGTATTAAGCCAGGTAACTCTAAGCCCCATCCAACCTGGCCTTGAACACTGCCAGGGATGGAGCAGCTAAAGCTTCTCTGGGCAACCTCTTCTAGTGCCTCACCACTCTGAGTGAAGAATTTCTTCCTTATCTCTAATCTAAATCTCCCCTCTTTCAGTTTGAACCCATTACCCTACCACTACATGCCCTTGTCCGAAGTCCGTCTCCAACTTTCTTGTAGCTCCTCTTTAGGGACTGAAAAGCTGTGAGAAGGTCTCCCCCCAGCCTTCTCTTCTTAGGCTGAACGACCCCAACTCTCTCAGAATGTCTTCATAAGAGAAATGCTTCAGCCCTCCGGTCATCTTTGTGACCTCCTCTGGACCCACTCCAACAGCTCCATGTCCTTCTTGTGCTGAGGCCCCAGAGCTGGACGCAGCACTGCAGGGGGGTCTCACCAGAGCAGAAAAGAGGGGCAGAATCCCTTCCCTCGACTTGCTGGCCACTCTTCTTTTGATGCAGCCCAGGATACGGTTGGTTTCCTGGGCTGCGAGCGCATGTTGCTGGGTCATGTTGAACTTCTCATCAACCAGCACCCCCAAGTCCTTCTCATCAGGGCTTCTCCTAATCCATCCTCTGCGCAGCCTGCATTTGTGCTTGGATTTGCCCCGACCCATCTGCAGGACCTTGCACTTGCTGTTGTTGAACTTCATGAGGCTAGCACAGGCCCGCCTCTCAAGCCTGTCCAGGTCCTTCTGGATGGCATCACTTCCCTCCAACATGTTGACCACACCACAGAGGTTGGTGTCATTGGCAAACTTGCTGAGGGTGCACTCCATCCCAACGTCCCTGTCACTGCCAAAGATGTTAAACAGTGCTGGTCCCAACACCAACCCCCAGGGAACACCCCTTGTCACTGGTCTCCTCTTGGACATTGAGCTGTTGAAGGCAACTCTTGGAATGCAACCATCCAGCCAGTTCCTTACCTACCAAGTGGTCCATCTGTCAAATGGTCATCTCTGCAATTTAGAGACGAGGGTGTTACGTGGGACGGTGTCAATGCTTTGCACCCAGAGCTCTGGTGTTACCACTGTAGACTCTATCATCATAGAAAAACTTGAGAAAATGTTCAAAGCATCAGTGAGGCCTAAGTGCTGTTAGCAGGTGTGGGACTGCTGTTGAGGTGGTAGGTAAGGAAATGGGCGTACAAATACAGGACAAGATGAAAGCCTGCGAATGTTTTTTCTGGCTTTCTGTTTCCATGTTCGCCACGTGTGATGGCTCCACTTCTGAATAAGGGTGTGAAGTATTGCAGTCTCTATCCCAACTTTTCAAATGTACCTATCCTTGAAACGTCTGTACCTTGGCTTGAATTTCTTTTGCAGTATGTATCCATGTATCACAGACACTCTAGCTCCTAATGATTCTCTAATTCATTTGTGTTTTATTTTCTTTTTTAAAGCATTTGCTGTATTTCACTGCTATGATGTCTAAAAAGTCTGATTCAATGGACTGTTTATAGGACCATAGTCAAGCATTTGCTTTTGAACTTTTGTGAGCTTCCTTTCTCTGAAGATGCTATTAGAGTATAAGATGTATCTAAAAGAATTGAGATTGTTGTAGAAATATATATGTTGCCTACTTAATTTTGATTTCAAAAGGGACATATACTGTAACTGTTCTTAAACATGAGTACTTTTTCTCCTGCGTTTTCAACAAATAGCCTTTTCAGTCGGATTTTTTTGTGTTAAATCTAAAGATCTGCCTCCTGGCTTTCTAATTTTTCTGTTTCAAATCTGTCTGATTTTTCATTTCAGGCACGTGTGAATCCCATCAGTGTCACTCCACCCATACAAGCCATAGATCAGGACCGAAACATCCAGCCTCCTTCTGATCGACCGGGCATCCTCTATTCCATCCTAGTTGGTTGGTGTCTGCTACTCTTGCTATCACTCGCAATAAATCGCTTTATTATGACGGCCAGAAAAAAGATTGACTGGGAGCGTGGAAACCTAAATAAAAATTCATATTGTGGTTAGTGGGATGTTTGAAATCGTTGGTCTAGCTATTTTACATTTAATTGCAATTTAGGAGCTTATTTCAGATGGTTGTATTACTTATTGTTATTTATTCAGATTAGATTCAGAATTGTCTGGTTTAGCAAATGGAGTAACACGGGAAGCAAAAGGAGAAAGATTTGTCTGTGCTTGTAGCTATAGTGCAAAGCTTTTTTCATTCACAGGTGCAAAGGCGCAATAAAAGATGCTAACGAAAGGCAATTAGAGTGGGTTTCCTTCCAAAAGTCTCCTGGCACAGAGCAGCTTAAAGAGTCTTGCTGCATCCACCTTTAATTTTGCTGCCTGTGAGCTTGTGTCCTTTCCCTTGTAATTTAGTGTTTGCATAGTTGACTCTGCTGTTTTCTGGCCAGAGGAATGCAGTTCTAGGGGGAGTTCCGAGATGCCCCTTCGCAGGGGCATGCCTTGTATTCTGCTGTGTATTTTCTTTTCCTGCTGCTTTCCTGCATTTGGCCTTTTCCAGTTGCTTAGCTGGTGTGGAAAGGCCTAAGACAGTGGTTTGCATTTGCAGTCCCCACCTGCCCTGCTCTTCCCAAAGTACAGAGACCGATGTGGTAATTTCTGTGTCCTTTGACGAGCGTGGGAACTGAAAATCAGGTGTTTTGCGGAACCACATCTTTTTCTTTTTTTCTGTGTTAAACTGCAGTTAAATGGCTTTCTCACCCTTGGAGAGGTGGAGGTAAAGATTTTAATGAGCAGATTGTATAGTATTACTTCTCACAGTAAAAAAAAAAAAAAAAAAAAAAAAAAGCTTATGTATATTACAGTTCTGTTGTGAAAGGTGGAAAAAATAGTCGGTTTGGTATGTCTGCTGTTTTAAGAACCATCTTAAGAGGGTACAGATGAGTCGCTGCCGTACCAGGTGTGGTACTGAATGTTGCAAGTCCTGAGCTCTCTGTGCAAAACGAAGGAGCCTGGACCTGCCTGGTGCCAAGAGACTGGTCCTGAGGCCTTTCCAGGGTTCTGCTCTCAGGACTGTGGCAAGGGACATGGCCGTGGCAGATCAGCCTCAGCACTGCAGACCTCAGTGTCCTCTACGGGGAAAAAAAATAAAAAAAAAAATTCAAGTTTTCTTTGAACAGGCATGAAGCAAGCAAGATTCCTTCAGGCTGTAACTGTATTTGAGTCTGGCAGACCAAGGGATGTTGACTAGTCCGGTTCCAGCAGACTCTTTTTTTGTGAGGAAATGTGTAAATACTTACAGAGTAAATATACAAGGTGGTTTTATGTTTGAAAATTGACTTGATTTATTTATAAATTCTGCTATTGACAATTGTGCCCTAGTGCATTGTGTAGTCCACTTTTTTTAAAGTTCTTTGCATAACTTGCAAGGTTCTTCAGGTGTGAACTTACTAAAAATTGTGTTTCACTAACCTGTGATATTTTTTAGTGTTTGAATGTCTGTTTTGATCTTGAAGAAATATTTAAAAAAAGATGTATTATAGCAATTTGGGTTGGTTTGGGGGATTTTTCTATGGAAGGGCTATCTCTTTTTTTTCCTTTTTGCTGTGGTCTTCAAAAGGATTTCTTTTTAGATTTTAAGTCCATCTTTACCAGTATGCAGTGCTATTTATATTTAGCCTTTACCTCAGAAAATACTAAATAGTTTCACAGGAAATAGGCCTTGCAGATATTTCTCATTATATGGATTTTTCCCTTGCTTTAGATCTAAACATAGTTCTTTATATCTTGGATATGTCTTTTTTAAACACTGGAAGGTCTGAACTATGCCCGTAGGATGAGAGAATAAGCTACTTACCGAATATGAGAATGATTTTGAATTTTATTTGATTTGACTGCATTCCAGTTCTGTGGTGCTTTTACCCTGCTTTCTTCCTCCCACTGTGCACCCAAGTGTGCTGGTTGTCGCTGGGATAGACCTCATTTTCTTCCCAGTAGCTGGTCTGGGGCTGTGTTTTGGGGTTGTGCTGGAAACAGCGCTGATAACCCAGGGGTGTTGTCGTTACCCTGCGCAGCGCTTACACAGAGCCAAGGCCTTTTCTGCCCCTCACCCCACCCCACCAGCGAGGGGGCTGGGGGGCACAAGGAGCTGGGAGGGGC
>KL284545.1:0-28897 GCA_000699545.1 Podiceps cristatus | reverse complement strand
ACTGACCAGAGGAACGTTCCATACCATATGGCATCGTGCTCAGCACATAAAGCTGAAGAAGGAAGAAGGGGGTGGGGGGGTGTTTGGAGCGATGGTGTTTGTCTTCCCAAGTCACCGCTACGCGTGCTGGAGCCCTGCTTTCCTGGGGATGGCTGGACACCTGCCTGCCTGTGGGAAGGGGTGAATGAATCCCTTGGTTTGCTTTGCTTGTGAGCGCAGCTTTTGCTTTACCCGTTAAACCGTCTTTATCTCAGCCCATGGATTTTCTCACTTTTACCCTTCTGATTCTCTTCCCCATCTCACCTGAGGGGAGTGAGTGAGCAGCTGTGTGTTGCTTAGTTGCTGACTGGGGTTAAACTGCAAGTTAAGTCCTAGCATATGCTTTGGGCACTATGGAAGTTATATATGAAATCTGCCCATCTTTCTCAATGTCTTTAGGATCTACTTTGAAGACATGTTTCTTTTAATGAAGGCCAGCATCACTGTAGCAATAACTCATTTCTGCTTGATGTGGCTTACTGACCTCATCCTTAAGTGCCCATAAAGATCTCTGCCTGTCATACTTTCAAGCTAACTAGCCTTTCAAGTGTTCAGGTAAATGCCTCAGTGCTGCTTTCGCCAAATCTAGTGATCTTTCCCACGAGGTGGGTACGAGGGAACCTCTCCTTCTGACAACAGGTTCCCCCCTGTAGTTCATTGAAAAAGAGTTAGACCTCATGAGGTAACGATAAATGCCTGTGGAAGTCTTGTTTCACATTCCTGAGAGCATAGTGCTGCTGAAGACAAAAGTAACTTGAGAGTAAGGCACTTGAGAAATGAAGAAATAGCCCGAGTGCGTTACTAGCCCATTATCTTCTGCTTTCTTTCTCATTGTGACCTCTGAGTGCAGTTTTCTCACAGGATGTATAAAGATGTCTGAATGTACTTATTCAAGTAGTTCTGGACTGGTACTGATAAAGATTAGGTCTTAAATATTTTTGAGAGTCATCCTAAGAGTAGAGAACTAGTTACAGCAAATTACCACCAGGTTAGTTATCTTCTACTTAAAGTATTGGCTAAAGTATCTGAAGAACGAACTACCTTCTAAAGTAAAGTATTTCAGAGAGGAGGATGGAACTGGGGCCTTATGTAATATTTCATTTCTTATAAAATGCCTGATATCTTTACATTTGGAAACATGGTGTTTGGAAATATTTTTCATGCACTAATTTTTCCAATCATTGACTTTAAGGAATGTAAATATATTTGGATCATTGCAGTAGACCCACAGATAGTGTCTGGTGTATGCGAGTGTGCAACCAAGCCCCCTCCCTTTGCATGTAGTGTGTGGGTGTGCAATGAAACGGGAGTAGAAGCCAGCTCACCTCTCATCTGCAGTCTCACCCCATTTTTATTCCTTAGTGCTAACTGCATCACAGCCCTGTGCTACTCATGTGTTTACTGCTCAGCCCCGTTGGAAGGTTTGCCCTTAGCTAATTTTAAGGCTTTCTTTGGGTCTGGTTCTTTGGAAAAGTCCATTTTTCCTTTAAATCATCAGCTTCTGATTTTGACCCTGGAACTGTGTCTGTGATTTCTGCTGCCAATTTTGGGCAATTAAATGTTGTTTGTTATTTAAATGAAGAGCCAAAAACAGCAACAACATTTTTGGGGGTTTCTCTTCAGTCCTGTGAGCTCCCTGCCACCTTTGCCTGGCAGGCAACATGCCCCACAAAAGCCCGTCTCTGGCTCCAAGAAAAGCAAACCTAAGAGGGCTCTTCACCTTGTGGACATTCCCCTCTGCTGTAAGGTCATCAAGGTAGAAAAAATCATGTTCCCTCCTGGGCTGTCAGCTCGCTGCTTCTGTTGCCTGGGCCAAAAGAGTGTAACCCGGGGGCTGTTGAGTACTCAGAGCTCGTTTTTAGATTGCAGATAGTGCAATCTCATCTCTACGTGCTGAAGTATGGCAAAGAAGCCACGTACCTCCCTTCATGTGCTCTCCTTCTTTCTCAAGGGTGCTTATGGGCCTGCTGGTGGTTGCAGGCTCACCACCTTTGGATCCCCTAGACACCTCCAAACACCCGGACCAGATGAACTTCTGGAGGCAGGAGGCTCGTCCATGCATAGAGCTTCAGACCTCTCTGCCTTCCCTGGGTTGCGCCTCCTTGCAGGCTGGACCACACCGGGCAGCGTAGGGGTGGTGAGACCGCTTCTCTGGCCAGTAGTGCTTGTCTGTAATATGCAGATGACACATTTTGAAGACACTTCATTACAGTTACAGTAGGGAATTCCTCCTTTCTGGAAGCAGATCGGGCAACAGTGTGGACTGAGGGTTGCTATGCTCTGTCAAAACACAAATATTTTTGTGTATGCAGAAGTAGGTATCTCTGTTCCTGGAAACTTTACTTTCAGAAATTAAGGTGTCCTGGAGTTCGGGCTCTTCCTGTGGTAGGCAGAAGCTGAGCAGGCATCATCCGTTCGGATGCAGGCATTCCAGCTCTGTTATGCTCTAATCTTTACTTTCTGATCATCCTCCTTGCTGTCTTTCCCTCCTTTACCTGTTATTTTTGGGGGGTTGGTTTGAAATAAAAGTTGGAGTTGAAATAAAAGGGATGGGGCGTCAGGGCAGAGCAGAACTTGGACCTCTGCGTTTATGTTGGTGGTATAAGAAAAAAATAATCCATGGTGGTTCTTCCTGTTACTGGTCTCTGGATCTATGGTATACATGCATACAGAGATATTCACAGACTATGTACAGTGTGTGTATATATACACACACAAAATCTATATGTAGCAAATTGCTGTCATTTAATGAGTTGCAAATTATTGTAGGTGAGTTTGGACAGTATCTCCTTGGGATAGTTACTGACTTCCTAAAGGTGGTTTCTAATCATTCCATTTGAAAGGGGAGCAAATAGCATCATTTATCAGAAAAGTGGTCTTTTTTGTGTTGAATCTTACACTCTGCTACACGGTATTGAGGGTTTGGCACAGCAAATGCCTGCTCTCATGCCTGCTTTCAGAAATTGTAACTCATGAGCTCACAGGACTTACTGAGCCATTTACTCAGCCAGGAGTGCTTTCTGCCTCTTAGCTGCTACACAGGACTATTCCTAGATCTAAAATGACTCGGGATCTCAGACTTGTAATCTGTATTTCAATTTCTTTAGATACTTTTGGTAATACTGCCAAGCTATGAGATGCCAGAGTTCATGCTGTTTCTAAACACTTTGGCTTTCCAAGGCCCACTCCGTTCAGACTTGCGCTCTTCCCATCTCACCGGCTGAGAGTCAGGCTGCCTTAGGGAAAGTCAGGCAGTTAAACCAAAACAAACTGGGATGAGACACGGAGACTGGAGTAGGCAGACGCTGTTTTCTGCCACGCAAATTAGGAGAGAACATACCTTTGTGTTTTAGGGGGGGAAAAAAAAAATAAAGGTGCAGCCTCTGTTTCCCATGGGCAACGGACTGTTGCCGAAAAGTGTCCCACGTGCTTGTTGCTTCGCCCTGCCCTGTCAGTTAACGCTCAACCACTGCTACTTATTTGTATACTTTCTTTGAAAATCAAGCATCTCAAAGTCACTGTAGCGTAATTCTTTGCTCCTCCTGTGTCAGGCTACGCTGCTAGAGCCTTTTGGCTTGAGCACGGTGTGCAGGAATGGTTTTGGGCTGCAGCTGCCTCGCTGGCCCACCTAGGAGCCAGGCACAGCAAGGTCCCAGCTGTCTCCAGCCTTCGTGTAGCCCTTGCTGAGGCTCCAAGCGTTCACAAATCTGTTCAGGCTCTGACAGCTACTGTTTTAACTGGGGTGGAGAGTATCCATGAAACTCAGCCCACAGAGACTACTTACTGCTGACAATAAACGGAAACTGTTAGGCACAGATGAGGCTTCATCTGGTGCTTCCTCCCTGATGAGAAACTACTTTTCTTAGGAGAGTTTCTAAAATAACATATCTGTTGTTGCTACTTATGAATATGTTACTAATAATGCATTAAAGAGCTTGCCCGTAGCTGCAACTGAGGGCTGCAACAACTAAGGTATTTAAAATGTGCATTTTAAATTGAAAATGTCAGGGCACCACCTGTGAGCAATAACATGGCCATTATGAACTTAGTGGTGACATCTTTGTCACATCACCGTATTGTGTATTTTCTTTGTTTAAGTATGTGCACTAAAAAAAAATGGTTCATAGAGTTCTTTGCTTTGTGCCTAATGTCGGCATATGTCCAGTGATACCTCAGCAAAACCGTACTTCAGAGCTGGAGAGATAAATTCTCAGTGGTGTGTGTTTAGCAAGTTGAGTTTTGGGAATGTGGGGGATGGAAGTGGAAGATGATTCGCAGCGAAAGCTCATTTCTCCATATGTCCTCTTATCTGATTAGATTTATACATAGCTCCTGAAAATTGAGAAGCAGAATTTCCACTGGCTGCAGGTGTGTTTGGGCTCCTGTGGTTATCAAGTACTTAGGGATTTGCAGTTGAGAAGAATCTTCTTGGTTAGGGAAAATAAGGAAATAAGGATAACATTAAACACATACTGTTAGTAGTGTCGTTACCCTCCATGTACACATGGTGCAATATTTTATCCTTATAATAGCAGGATTAGTTTATGTTCCTTTGATGACTAATGAGTAAAATAAATATATTGTTTAACTAAATCTTTCAGAAACAGCATTTGTTCAAACCTCAATGTCTTTTTTACAGGTACTCCTGAGGATTATCCACAGTATTTCCATATGAATCTCACAACAGCTGTACTCACACTCCTAAAGCCAGTGAACAGGGATTTGCACCAGAGATTTGACTTGGTTATTAAGGTAATTTTGACTGAATTCTTATTTCCATATGCTTTTGAAAACTGCTTAGTAACAAAAAGCTCCAGAGAAAATGTGGGGTGGGTTTGCTTGTCTTTCCTGCATTTTTTTTCTTATTATTTTTTAACTGGTCAGGCATCAATTAGCACAGGCATGAGGAAGAATGATGTCAAGTATTTTTGAAAAGGGAATGAATCGTGGTAGAATTCTGATACTTCATGTTATGTTGAACAAACTGTAATTGCCACTTGTACATTTGCCGTTTACAGACTCAGTTTTCTTGGGAATGCATTTGGTTTATATTTCATGTTTTCTCCCGGTCACAACCCATTCTAGAGAATCACACAAATAATTCTCTGAGCACTGCATATTAGGAGCAAGGAGAACAAAAAAATCATTTCTACATCTTGTAACATTGTTTTTTGGTTCAGGGATGATTCAAAAGGAAAAAGGAAGCTCACTCCAGCTCTGCTATTGAATATATGAAAGGTTCTGGAGCATAACCAGTGCTGAGCTCTTTCAGCTCCTATTGCTGGGAAAAGGTGTCAGCCACTTCTTTGGGGCTGATGTTTTCAAATCCTAACATTGGTGAGGAGAGTTGGCTTCCTCTCTCTTTTGTACAGACTGCACTCTCCTTAATTTTACAGTCTGACTCAATAACAGTCTGCAGTTGTTCTTAACTGAGCCAAGTGATCGAAGCACATATTGGTTAGTTGTGAAGAGTGTGTCTTTACAGAAAAAACCTCAAAATATATCTTCATCTGGTTACTGAGTCCCAGTTTTTCAAGTATAAAATATTTTCAGTATTTACTGCTTGCTTTGCCGATTTGAAGATTAAGAGGGAAAGAATAGGAGGTGATGATACCAATATTTAATTGCTAAACTTGCTAAATGTAGTAAGGTATTAATTTTACTTTAAACAAAGTTGTACAAAGTCATAAGGTTTGCTGCCGGTGAAATTTGTGTGAATGGACTGCATAAGTCAGTTCAGTGAAGTCGGTCTCTAATGAGAATAGAGCAGAATTGCGCCTGGTTCTTTGGGAGACAGTCTGGAGTTGTCCCTAAAGCTGTTGTCTAATGGCAGAGAAAATTGTATAGGTTTTGTTGTATTTATGGGTAAGCAGAGGAGCAAATAAAAGAGAGGAATTGCAGTAGTTTGTGCTATAGTTTTGCCAGCTCCCACCCTTGATGCTTTGGCAGTTCATGCAGTCAGACCAAAATGCTTGCTATTCCTCGGGGAAAATCTGAGTAGGATTTTGTGGGGTTAGTTTGGTTGGGTGTGCTCTATTTTTGGTTTGTGGTTTGGTTTGGTTTTTTTCTCCGCCCCCTCCCCCCCACCTGAACAAAACTAAAACTCCAAAACTCAATCTTTCTGTCATTTGGGAGTGGGGGGAGCAATGATACACACTTCCGCTCTTGAAAGAAGGAGGGATGAAGGATTATACATAAATACGGTGCGACAGAGTGACCTGCGTCCCCAACTGTGCCTGTGCATGGCCAGGCAAAGGCAGACTGGGACTAGTACCTGTGTGACTTGCAGGAAATTTTTTTTTTTATACTAACTTTGAGCATAGGAGAACAAGGGACAGACTTTCAGGCTCCCTCTGTGCATCTTGGAGAGGGCAGCAGTTTCTCTGGGAAGATGGTAATGAGTTTATTAATATATAGGTCCTTTTTGTATCTTCTGAGGACTAGAACTGTGACCTTATTAGGACAGAAGATGAAACAAAATTGCAGGTTACAGGAATTTTTAATAGCTTGGCTCCTTTTTAAATACTTGTGTTAATTTCCTACTTCAGTTGATGGTGTGTGCATCACAGTGCAAAGCTTGTGTAGGCTCAGAGTGAAATAATTTGTGGTTGGATTCTTTTATAATGATCTCATTTTGAGCTTACTTCTGGAGTTCTGCTGTCACTGGGACATGATGAAACTTAGGTGGGCTAATATCTAAATAAATATGCTAAGAAGTGTAGCGCTTGTAGTGCTTTGGTTTCATTGTTCTTGTTTTCATTGTTGTCAAAATTCAGCAGCCATATACAGTAGCATAATACATCAATTAAAAAAATCAATTACACCGGTCTGGTACCACATTCTGTGTGTCTAAATAGCAAGCTCTGTTGTTAATGGAAATGTTTATAGGCATTATTAGGCTCATATTGCTGTGTTATATGTGCAGTCAAGGGGATAATAAGGAAAATTATCACTCTAAGAAAGATAATATGCCACCTGCTAGAATAATAAAAGTTTTAATGCTGTGTTGTTCAGGGATCTTTTGAACTGGCATAATGTCTCATGCTTGTACCAAATCAAATCTTCAGGTTCTTGTTTTGCCCATTCTTAAGTTTGCATTTCTCACAGTGTTGAAGTTGTTGAATCTGATTCTGTTTTATCTGGAGGGGTGCAATGTGTGATGTTTCCCTTTAAACAGAAAATACACTATTTTTGCAGGACTCGCTGAATTTAATCTTTAAAATATTCCCTCTGATATCAGGGGATAAATTTTTTTTTCTGCCAAAATATTATGGAAAACAGTGAAATGGAAAAGGTGGTTAAGTCAATACGTGAATATTAGAATGCATGAAGTAAGGCGGACAGGAAATTGGTGCGCTCATCTGTGGTATACGAACTGCATTGCTGATAAATGTTGAATTCTCAAATAGGTAGGCAATGGGAAAAGCTAAACTTCTCAATAAGAAATGCCGGTTTTCAGCCTCCCTGCAATCTCCAGAAGATATTTGATGATAAGCAAGGAGGCGAACTTGTTGGCGCTCCCAGGGAAGCTCCTGTCACTTCCATTCCGTGCAAAGTAGTGGGGGCTCTTACAAAAGAACACGTATTTTTGTGTGCGTTCCATTGGCATGTCCACATGGCAACTGCAAGGCTGTCACAATAAGCATGTGGATTTAGAGCCTTTTAACTGAAATGGCTTTCCAGTGTTAATAATACTGTACATAAAAATGTAGTCTATATGCGACCAAAAATGTGTAAGGCTGTGAACGTAATGAATTGTAAATGTTCTTCCCCTTGCCTTACTGTTGCTTCTGTTATAAAATATTGTTGCTGAAATACAAAACCACACCCCATCATACTAATTCCTTTTTTGAAATCAATTACTGCTTTTGGAGTAAGTTTTATTTATAAACACATATGTGTGTAGTTTGAGGCTTTATGTCCGTAAAGGCTGGGATTGCAGGTCTCCTTGGAGGGCAGACAAATTGGAGAAAGAACAATCTCCTTTGGAGCAGACGGTCCTGCTTTACAGAAGGTAGTTGCTACAAAACTCAAACTAAAGCTACAGTGAGGGGAAACACATTTTCAGCAGCCTCAAAGACTGAAAAATGATGATATCTTTGATCTGCAGCCTTGCTGAAACATCTGCCGAGATTCTCAATAAAATAATAAACCTATTAAAACTACATTTCCTTAGCATTGTCCCTACAGGTAACTGTCTTCTGGAGGACAGGGATTTGTGACAGGAAGGCATGTAATCAGTTTAATCCTCAGTAGAGTTAACTTCACCTCTGATACCTCCTTGCTTGTGGAAGGGGATATAGCTGCTTGAGGAAGATGGCAGCAGCTTTCATCACGTTTCTGGAAATAAACATGGCCATTGCACTGTAGACATGAGATTCTTGTTACTAGCTCTAAAAAGTGCCAGGTTTTTTGGTTTGTTGGTTTTTTTGTTTCTTTGGTTTTTTAAGCATGCGTATCATGAAACAAATAGGAAAATTAATCAAATTGATGCACTTTGATCCTTTCCTATTTGAACATCGATTATTTATCAATCAGACAAAATCTAACCTGACAGTTCTATTAAAATCAATTTGCAAAGTGGATGGACTACTGAAAGCTAGATGTGCGTAAACAGTCAACAAAATACTAATGAATGGAAGTGATACACTACGGAGGAGTTCACCTCACCTGTAAGAGACCGGATTTTGATAAAATTACTCATGCCAAGTGGTAATTCAGTTCATTGGGACTCACGTGGCTTTCCAAGTAGCCTGAGGATGGGGAGCTACACTACTACGAGGGCTGTCAGCCCGGCCCGGAGAATGTGTTTGTGGAGATTTGGGGGAGAAATTGTTCACTAGCAAATCATAAAGAGTTTTTCCTTTATAGAATACTTAGAACCATCAGGTCTTAGATTATTTCAGTGTCTTGTATAGCAAAAAGCAATCCTCCTCTAAATAAAACAATAGCCATGATATTTACTACGATTACAGAAATTTTATCACATCTGTTAAAACCCAGGGTGGACCTACTAAAAACATGAATAGTAATACAGAGTAAAAGAGGTAGGAAAAGTGTTTTCTTAGCAACTGTTGTGTAACCAGTTGACAATCTATGCCAGAAGTCAGCTCTGGTTCTCCAACACATCTATATTGCAGGGCATTGGTATCCGCTAAGTAAAAAAGAATCAAAGATTTTGTTCATTCAGGATTGCTATAAAACCTGTAGGAATTGCAGTGGGGCGGGGGGGGAGAAGACTGGAAATATTTTGAGGCTAATGAAGTACAGGTGTAGCTTTTCACTTTACAGTTGATATCTTTCTAGTTTGTTATTTACCCAGAACAATCAATACATCATAATTTCTCCAGTGTAAAGAAAATGCATGCATGTCAGATTCAAAATCAGGAGAGAAATTTTATTTCTCTTGTAGGAATTGTTTTTTCCTTTTTAATGGCATGGGGATAGTTGTATTAATGACTAAAAATACTTTTAATATTGTAAGATGAGGTGGAAAAATAGAGAAGTGTTTTGTTCATCTCATGTGGACACCTGTGTACTGGGGAAATAAAATTTATAATGTTGTTTTAGAGTAGGTTTTTGTACAATCTATATGGTTAATTCTTCAACTACTGTCTGTTGTCTTTGATTGTATTTGTGCCATTGGGAAACTGGGAAGGATTCATGTTAATTGGACATCTCAATAAAAATTCTAATTAATTTTTTTTTAAAAAGGGGGGGGGATGATAAGTTTTCCAGCTTCAAATAACATTTGTAGCCTGACTTTTATTTAAAAGACTTTTCCTTGGACCTGAGAGTTTTACAGCTCTTTTGGAATAGACTCTTACAGATTTGCTTTGTGTCGCAGTCGCTTGGGTTTTTTGGTGCCTTCCCAACAGTGTTGGTAACAGAAGCGTACTTCAACACTGTGCTGCAGCTGTGCAGAATATTTTGAAGAATATCCTTACAGAGTATTTTCTGTATCGTATGTACCTGTCTCAGAAATCTGATATCCCCAGGTGGTGTTTCAGGCAGACCGGCATTAACCTCATGACAGATAATACCATAGAAACAACGCTGTAGTGGGATTGTGTTTCCTTGCTGTTTAGGTGGTAACAGAAGGTCAATGCCATGTGTCAGAGTTGCACAGACTATTTGAAATTCCAGTGTTACAAGAAAATTGGTTTGGGGTCCCATTCTGCAGGAAGCAATGTTGAACTTTCCAGCAGTAATATCTACTCTGTTTACTCTTCAGGCTTAAATCTTTGAATGGAATGTGATTTACATTTTTTAGAAGGCTTCCCCCTGCCGCATGGCTGTGGTATTTATATAGGCTGTGACTAGGCACCCGGGGTTTTGATAAATTAGTTGTACTTGCTTTGAGTATGCTTGTAGAGACTGAGTATTACCTACACCAAATTCCACATTAATGAAGGAAGATTGTGTGTGAAGCTTGGCTACAAATGTAAAGTACCAGCCACTGATGCATGCATTTGATTACATGAATACTGTTATGATAGATTGGATATTAAGAAACATTGCTTCACCGAAAGGGTTGTCAGTCCATGGAACAGGCTGCCCAGGGAGGTGGTAGAGTCACCATCCCTGGAGGGATTTAAAAGGTGTGTAGACGTGGAACTTAGGGACATGGTTTAGAGGTAGACCTGGCAGTGCCAGGTTCACGGTTGGACTCGATTATCTTTAAAATCTCTTCCAACCCGAACGATTCTATGATACTGGCACAGCATGAATTTGTGTGCCTGTTCTGCCCCTCCCAAGAAACCACCTGGGATCTGGAAAGGCCACTTTTCCTTGATGGTGGAGGTGCTTTGGATCAGAGAGATGCTCCCAGTACATGTATCGGCTCTTCCAGCATAGGTAAGCCCCTTCTAGTGTGCATGATTTTCCCTGATACGGATCTCAGCACTAGCGACAGAAAGTGATGCTCTCCTACTATTTGCTCTGGAGGTTAATTGGTTTCTCTGTTTGTTGGGAACTTCATTGATCTCTCCTGTCCATTGTTCTCAAGACTGTTGAAAGCTTACTGCATTACATGAAAAGAAAGCATAGCTTCAGCAACAGTCTCAGGACCAAACTGTGGACAAATGTGCACTTTGAAGGCAGAAAGTAAAGTGTCTATATGCCATGTTTTGTATGGGCTGTTCATTGAGCAATGACTTTTTTCTGTTCAGAGTGGAAGTACAAGGAGAGTCAGTGAGGATGCTTTGCCAGCCGCTAGCAGCTGCAGAGGGGAAGGCTAAATAATCAATTTTTAAAAATAGTTAGGTCATTGAGCACAGCACTAGGCTGGGGCCCTTTGCTTTTTAAGAGACTTGGGAATGATTTCAAAGGTTGAAATACTGAAATAAAAAAGCTTATTATGATCCTGAGCTATTATGGAATCATAAAATTGCTGAGATTGGAAGGCGGCTCTGGAGATTGGCCAGTCCAACCCTACTGCTCAGGTTGGGAGTGAGGTGGGTGCTGAACATTTCCAAGGCTGGAGACTCCACTCCACAGCCTCTCTGGGCAACCTGGTCTAGTGTTTGGCTACTCTCAGATTAAGAGTTTCTTTGTATGTTTAAATGCAGTAACTTGTATTTCAGGTGGGGGGGTTTGCCTAGAACTGATCCCAGCACTCTAGATGAGTCTCACCAGTGCTAAGTTGTACTTGACCCACTGGCAATGCTTTTTCTAATGCAGCACAGGTTTGCTGCAAAGGCATTTTGCTCAATTCATTCATCAGGACCCCCAAGTTCTGCTCTGCAAAGCTGCTTTCAAGCTGGTTGGCCCCTAACGTGCATGAATACCTCAGGTTCTCTCTTCCCAGGTGCAGAACTTGGCATTTTCCTTTTTTTTTTGAACTTACGAGACTCCTGCCTTACGATTTCTGCAATCTCATGGTCCCTCTGAATGGCAGCATACCCCTCTGGCAAATCAGCCACTTCTCCCAGTTTTATATCGCCTGCAAACTTACTAAGGGTGTACTTGGTCCCATCAACTGGGTCATTAATATAAATGTTAAACAGTGGTGGTACTGCTGTCGACCCCTGAGTGCAGTGCTATTAACTGGCCTTTGGCTGGCTATTGTGCTGTGGGATCAGAACACTCTGCACCCCGCAATTCACACAGTTTTCAATCCACCTCATTGTCCATCTATCGAGACCATACTTCACCAGTTGTCTATGAGATCATATAGGGACAGCGTCAAAAACATTACTCATGTCAAGAGAAATAATATCCACTGCTCTCTCCTTACCCACCAAGCCATTCATCTTCTTGTAGAGGCCTGTCAGGGGGGTTGAGCTTGAATTGCCCTGCATAAACCCACTCTGATGACTCCTAATCTCCTCCTTGTCCTTCATATATTTAGAAATGGTTCCTAGAATGATTTGTTTTACCACAACCTTCCCTAGAATTGAGGTGAGGTTGACAGGTCTGTAGTTCCCTGGATCTTCCTTCTTGAAGATAGAAGTGACATTTGTTTTCTTCCAGACCTAAGGAACCTCTCTTAATCACCACAAACCTTTCAAATGTAGTAAAGAGGGGTCTTTGTCTGTGGGTCTCAAGGATAGAGACTACTGAAGTCAGGTCTTACCTGCAGAGACTGAGAAGATGATGACATTGAGTATTGTGGCCCTTTCTGTGGCCCCTGTCACCCTGTCCCACTCGGCAGCAGGCCTACATTTTCCCTAGTATTCCTTTTGTGGCTGATGTACCTATAGAAGCCTTTCTTGTTGCTCTTCAATTCCAGGTGGGCTTTGGCTGTTCTAAACCTGCATGTTAACGCTAACCTGTGTGCTCAGACAGTGTTTCTGTAGTCCTCCTGCATCACTTGTCCCTTGTTCCAGTTCTTGTAGGCTTCCTTTTCATGTTTGAGTTCTGTCAGGAGCTCCTTGCCTGTCCACGCAGTCCCATTGCCAACTTTCCTTCATTGCCTGCTTGTCAAGATGGACCATTTTTTGGAGTTGAAGGTGATTTCTGAAAGTCACCCAGCAGTCCTGCGTATCCAATGGGATCTCACTAAGCAGATCCCCGAGTTAAGCTGGTCTGCTCTTATGCTATATGTGTTAGTGTATAGACCCTTCAGTGGGGGCATATGGTTGTGCTGACTTCACTGAAAGGCTGTGAGAGCTTTACCTTTAATGCTGCCGTGTTGGCATTCCCTTACTGACGTGCATATGAGGGTGGTCCCCCTTCAGCCCAGCTTTAATGGTGATGGGGTCCCTCCTGCTCATATCACCCTGCAGGCTTTGGTGGCCAGCCTGGGTCCATCGCTTGGTTGCTGGTTGTCGTCTCTTTGCCAGGTTGATCAGCAGTTGGCATAGATGGTGTTGCCTCACCCCTGCCATTCTGGTAGTGAAAATGAGGATGAACTGTAGAATTGCAGAAGGACTTTGTGAGACCGAGTGGGTGATAAAATTATTCATAGCTTAAAAATAAAGTGATACAAGTCAGAAAAGATCATCCTGGGCTTATCCACAAAATGATGGGTTCTGGCTTGAGTTGGGAATGAAATGTTGGCATTGTAACTGATAACTGAGTGTGAAGGTTGGCTCAGTGATCTGTGGCTGTCAAAATTTAAAAAAAAAAAAAAAAAAAAAAAAAATGCAAAAAAGCAAATTGAGTGTTAGGAATCATGAGGAAAAACAGAGAATAGAATAGAGGAAAAATCACTGCAGTGCTGTACGGATCCAGGCTGTACATGTGTCCTGACCACGGTGCACAGCTCTGGTCATTATCACGAAAAGAAAGAGCAGAACTGAGGCAGGTTCATACCAGGGGAGGAAGGAAGAAGACACACCATACACCCGTCAAATACAGTGTCACAGTTCTGAGAGTGAAGAGGAAATCAATAGCTCACTGTCTCCTGCCATGCAAGAGCAAGGAGTTATCAAATGAAACAAGCAGGTGGCAAGTTTAAAACTGACAAAATAAGGTGGTGGTTCATCTAATATAGTTTGTCTGCTTTGACAGGCAGCGGTGTGGCGCTGAAAGTTACATGGGCTCAAGGGCAGGCAGGGATGGCTTGTGGAAGAAAAATCTATTGATATAAAGAGAAATCCAGGGAAATCTGAGCTGCTTATGTTCTTTTCTAGGCTTCTGTCTTTGGCTGCGGCTGCAACTGTGATTTTTTGCACTGGATGGATTATTGGTCTGACCTAGTACAACTCTTCTCACGATGTTCTTTTATTATGAGTTGCAGAAAAACACAACGCTAGCAGGCAGCGAGAAGGCATGCATCAATTGAGGCTCACTAGACTGGAAATTCTTGGACCACTGTTGCAGAAATTGTCCAAAGTCCTTTTTTTTTCAGCCTTAAAAAGTCCAGAATTAGCTGACTTTCTTTTCACCGCTTCAGAAACTTCGTATTTGCAGTGTTTGGTAGGTTTTTATAATAATGTCAGCCTCCAACTCTTCTCATCCTATTTTGAGCTCTTGGCTCCATGCATCTATTGACCTTTTATTATTATCATCGTTCTGGGTAACTCTAATTTTCCTCTCTTCCAGTGTGTCTCAAAGAATGTATTTTCCTACATTTAAGAGGATTTGTGCTTATTCTTCTTTGCTCTTCTAAATTTTAAAATGGTGGTGAATAGGGATTTCAGCACAAAGAGTAAAGCCCCATTTATTTGATTTAATCAAAATCATAAAGAGTTACTAGTTTGAAGTACACGTCTGGGCTGCAGTTGAGAACTTTAAGAAAACTTCACAGTGATTGCTGTTGAATAGGTCTCTAGAAAGTAACCTATATGTTAAAAGCTCGTCTTCCTAAACGTTGTTTGTTTTCTCTCAAATTCTTCTGATTGCATAGTGGGAAATAAAATATAGCTCACATGACAAGTACAGTTTTCCAAAAATATATCACCCGTGTCTGGAATTTCTTTGGTTTTGTGCGTCTCTTTTGAAATGCAACTGAAATTAGTCTCCTCCGATATTCTTGCACACTAGTAGAGACGTATTAGCTATAATGGGAAACAGGGCGATTGCTCTGCCTCAAAATAGAACATGAACTGAACAAATGAGAGTGGTTTGGTACTCATGGTGACAGATTAGAAAAAGAATGGAAGGAATGTATTTTGATTAAATAGTTGTTCAATCCACTTCCTGACAATGATGAAATCTTCAAAATCATTAGTTTGGTTGAACTGCTGTGCATCTCTTGTAGGTTTTAAGTAGCATAACTGCTTAAATTGGCTTTTCAAATGTTCATCCCTTATGTGAACTCAGCATTCAGTTACTTGTACTGGTTCGTCAGTGTCACAGAAGCATACCTAGTCCAAATAATCTAGAAATTTCTGTTCTCTTTGAGGCAGCCTTTTTCTCTATCGTGTGTATAATACAGTGATGAGAGTTGATGTAGAATTGAAAATCTGAGTGGAGAGACAGGTCTCACATTTGTGAATAAAGAGAGCAAAAAAGGGTGCAGGAAAACCAACTCCCTCCCTGTACATTAATAAAATGTTTTTTCATATCAGTCGTTCTCTAAAGTTATCGTATGCATATTGAAAACAGCAAGTTTTTCCTGTGTTCAGCAGCATCTCAACGTGGTAAACGTTTTCCCTTGTCTTTAGAGCATTGTCACAGATGCACATTAGAGAGACCGGTGGCTGTGAGTTAAGATTGACCCTAAATTGTGTGTCATCACTCTCAGAGCAACAAAAATATTGAAGTCCGTACATGGTAAAATATGTAATGTATTTTATTTACAGAAATAGCTGTGTTTCCTTTCTGCAGTAAACAGACATTTATTTTTATTTAAAACTTCAGCATTCATCATTTCAAACTTGGCATAATGGCTTCATAGTTGTCATTTTCTTTAACTGAAGGGAAGAAGAGAGTTTCATTATTTGGAAAGGTGGGAGCTGTAAGTATTACTGCTGACTGCACTACAGCATCGTGAGCCTTCCTGATGCTGAAGTCACCCTTGATACACGCATCAAAAATCCACGGTTGGGTTTGTGGGGGGGTCTTAAGCGTTGTGTCTAGACACGTCGTGTGCCAATTTCATTTCACTGCTACATCTCAAGCTTCACTGACGGTGAAGTCAAATTTCTTCTGTGTTCTAAAGATACTCTGTGCTGCTTGTCCTTAAGCCAACTTTTAATCCATTTCAGTAGTTCTTTCCTTATGCTGTACTTTTTGACCTTGCAAATTAATCCAGTATGTGATATACAATCCTAAAGCTTACCCTAAATCTAGATAAATTATGCTTATTTCACCTTTATCTCCCAGTTCAGTTATGCACTTAAAAGAAGCAACTTTGTCAGGCCTGGCCTCCCTTCTCTGTATCTGTGCTCACTGCTCATTTTTTAAATTATGTTGGTTTAAATACTATATAATGTTTCAGTCTTCTTCACAGCTTGGAGTCAAGTTTAAGTTTGAATGTCTGAAGATCCTTTGCTCTTTCCTTGTTCTTGTGTTAAATAGAAAATCTGAAGTGACCTGCCTGTAGATCTTCAGTACTACATCTCCTTCAGTGAGCTGTCAAATGTGTTTGCCATGGGCTTTTCCTTTCTGCTTTACTCTATTTTTTGAATTGCTAGGATGTAACCAATGGCAGGGGAAGCACAGAGGGCTTTGGTGGTCTTTGGAGAGGAGATGAGTGCAAGACTGGGAGGAATTATGGCAACTGAATTTAAAACATTTCTGGTTCTTGCTGAGATGCTTGTGAAAACTGGACCAAAAAAAATGATGGAACTTACAGTTCGTCAACCAAGCAGTGGTGTTCTCTTCAGCTCCATGAGGGAGTCTCTAGTAGCCTACTAGGGGTTCTCTCTGTCTTGTTTAGGTGGGTATCTTCCGGTGGTAGAATTTAGCGTGATTCTTTTTACAGCATGCTTAAATGGATGCATTGGTTCTAAAGCGAGCATTAGCTTCCAGTAGCAAAAGAACATTCTTGTTTACCTCTCAGAGAAGCCAAACATCAATTAGTTGAGATACTGTGAATCTTATTAAAAGAGAATTCTGGTTTTTTTGGTTGCCTGACACAAACATTTAAATATATACGGCAATTTTCTTTTGCATGAGATTGTATGTGTGATGGTGCAGGTATTTTGCAAGCTTTGTCTCAGTCTGAAGCTAAACAGTTGTGTGTTGGGGTATATCGGTGTCATTATCATTGAATTGGGAGAAACAAAAGACTATTATTTTATGCAATTATTTCCAAGTAAGCCATGGTTTTTAAATGTTAATAAAAAAAATCAGTCTAGCCATAGAATAACAATTCAAAGTTATATTTATCCATCAAAGAATTTTTTCATCAGATTCTCTAATTTCATGAGTGATAACAAAAATAAGTTCAAGTACATTGCTGCAACTTATTCATTTCACATAGTGTGTCATGCAGGGAAAAAGCAATGATTTGATCTCATTTTTAAAGAAACAATATCCAGAAGCTAATCTGGTTGGTATAGGTGTAGCAGGCTTAGGCTACAAAAGCACAAGGAGAGCAATGTCTAAAATCCTGTTTTTGAATAAAAGTATTAAGTTGCTCAGGGAACTAAGAGGAATGTGAAAGCACAGAGAAAATGACTTTGGGACCTAGCTGCAACTCGGAAAAATTTGCTTGTGAAGAAGACAAGACTGTGGTGGTACTAACAGCAAACCCTTCAATCATGTGGTGCATTAAAAAGTTCGTTTCAGTGGACAAATTGGTTGCATAGGCTCCAAGAAAAATTCTTAGGGCTAATATTGGTGTGAACTAGACTATTTTCAGCACTAACCCCTATACATTTAGTTTTTCACTTTTTTTTTTTTTCCCCCCCCCAGATATTATGGGACCAGTTACTTATTAGGTGGTGATAACCTGCCTTCATTTGGGGGGGGGTGTGGTGTGTGTGTGTGTGTCAAGAAGTCTGTCATACATTTTATTGTTATTTTAGACACTATTTTCAGTCTTTTCATTATTGTGGCAAGCACAGCATGTCTATATTTTAACTGGATCAGAAAGGCAATATATAAGTTTTAAAATTCGCCAGAAACATGCTGTTATATGGGTGGCTGCCTGAGCCAGAAAAATGGAACAAAGGAATATAGGAATACTTAGTGCATCTGCTTAGAATATGCTCGTATTCCCTTTTGCCAGTGTGGTGGGTTTTTTCCCGGATCTCCAGGTTGCGCGTGTGTACACGTGCTAGAGCGGGCATTTTCAGGAGGGAATTTTAGAGACTTTCAGGCCTGAGAAAGGTTGTCTGGAAAAGGAAGAACAAAGATTTCTGAAGCTGAGTTTCCTGAAGCTTGAATTTTACACCAAGGAAGCTTAAAGCAGCAAAGAAGAGGTTCCGGTCTGCTCATTCTGTTTTTTCCCCAATGTTTCTGTATTTTCCCCAATGGCTATTTAATGTAGACATCGCTGAGAAAAATGCAAACCTTTGTAAGTCAATCTGCTGTATAATGGTCTTTAGGGAGATATTTCAAGGTGACCTATCCAAAATTTCATTCCAACGGGAGTTACTGTAAAATTAATTCACTTTTCCCCTCCACCCTATGGAAATCTCGTCCCTTCTGAGCAATGTCATTTCTGTCCAAGTGTTAGGTCATGAGGAAATGTTATCTTGTCATACTGACCAGATGAGATCTTTTGGAGAAGGGGTGAGGAAATATCTTCCAAGGCTGCAGATCTTCTGCCTCTGAGGGAAGCATCCACTTACCTTTGCTTTCCTTAAGTCTCAGACAGTGCTGTACCTAATTCTGCCTGGAGTTTCAGGTCCTGAGTTTGGCACTGGGTTCCGCTGTTTGGTGCCGGTGACAGGCTAGGCGGGTCGGGCAGCAGAGCGAGTGCATTCGTACTTGTCTCGCGTCCTGTGCCTCAGCACCGAACCCCAAGAGCCGAGCTCTGATGCTTTGGGGATTTCCAGTCCTACCCTGATACATCGATTTCTGGATTCGTTCTGGAAAGGCAGCACTTCCATTGGCAGTTTCCAAAGCTTGCTTTTTTTTTTTTTTTTTCCCCTAAATGTGGTGTCTTTGGAAACAAAACTTAAATGATAAAAGAGGTGAGCCAGGATGTGGTGATTTTAACATGGTTGCCTTGCAGTTGAGCGCTTGTTAAGGAAGTGAAAGAGTGAAGTTGAATTGTGTCCTGGTGCTGCAAGAAACAGTTGTTGCTGGCAACAAGCAGCTGGGAAGTGACTGTGACTTTCTGAAGGATTAGCTGCCTAATTCTACCCAGTTCTCAAATGAGGAGGCCAAAGTTAGCTATGTAGACCAGTGTACCCAACACAGTGAACAAAAAGGAAAGCACCTGCAGAGTTGAAATGCTTTTGAGTTGAAATGCCGCAGAGGAAGGAATCCTTTTCGTTGTAATTTTGGTTTCCAGGGCCTAAAATTATAAATCCAATCTTAGGAGCCACATCCTTCTTTGTATTTGACCATATGTAATTTAGAGTGCTGTTTCTTCCTTCAGAGAGAGACTGCATGTCTGGGATGATGGTTTAGCAAACACCCTGCATAGATGAATGTGTCCTCTTGTAACCCGGGATGGGGTCTGTGCTCAAGACAAATATTGTGGCAGTTCAAGCACTGTCGTGGCTAAGGACAGAAGATTAGCACCCTCTGTTCTTTGCATTTTCCACATTTTCCTTTTTTTTTTTTTTTTTAGAATCTCTTCCTAGCAGTTGCAAGGAATATCAGGGTTTGTTAAAAAGAAACTTGCAGCAGTTGTGTGTAAACTTTTTACTGTGAAGATGCCTATTTTTTCTTGAAATGGAACAGAGTAATTAATGATGCTCAGCCATAGATCTATTCACTAAATAGAATCAGGTCTGTATATATTTGTTGCTCATAGAGCAGGCTTGTTTCTGAGAGGTTTTTTTCATGCTTTCAGTATATTAACTTAGGCAAAAACTCTCCATATCAGGATGTTTTTTGAAGTTTCATCCTACTGGGTCGGTAGCCAGGAGTGCTTCCGAGTAATTTTGGTGACATTAGTTTTCACATGTGAAGTTTATTTTCATTCAGCAGAGCATCAATTCCAAAATAAATCTAATTTCTGGAAATTATGTTCAGCATTTGGGAGTCACTTATCCAGTCTTCGATGCTGTTGCCATCTACAGCTATATTGGATTTGAAACACGTTATTGTTCACTTCTGCAGGACCAGAATTTCCCCAGGGATATTTTGAGTGCTGCTCTGTTGAATGAAATCCAGTGCAATTGGAAGGTTTCTAATTAAATGCTAATAAACCCGATATATCTGCTTCTCTTAAAATGACCAGTGCGAAGGCAGACTTTATCAGCTAATGCAAATCTCTTTAATTGGTTGGGATCACCCAGAAGCATTGATCTCCTTGGGTGGACTGGAGGCCGGTGTACTATTTTCCTATTACCCATTTTATTTAAGTATGAATAATTGAAGCTGGCGGAGGAAAAAAAAAAATCATACTTAATATGGTAGTAATTATTTGAGGCAGTTGTAGGTTTGATCGCTGATAGCATCCTGTATCTTAGAAGCATGCAAAAACAGCAGTAGATAAATACGTTGCTTCCTGCACCCTGGTTACTGACATTTTAACGTGCCAGTGAATTAACTAGCAGACCTCCCAATTTCTTCAAGAGAGTTTTGTCTCATTAACAAAAATTAATCTCCTAGGAAAAGCCTGAATAATTTCAGGTACTAGCACCTGCTTACATAAGTCCACTTGCCTGATCTGACCTTGCCCTCGAGATGGGAAAATAGCCCCGTACAAGCAGAGAGGATGGTTGTTGATTTTCAATCTTCACCAGTATCACTGTTGCCCATCTTTTGGTCAGAAGTAATCCTGATGCTTTTTAGAGAGGAAAAGACATTTTTCCAAAGACCTGAGAGTTTTGAATGAGTTTCTTACGAATTACTAAATGTGTCATCACCTACTTTGAACAAAATAACAGTTTTTATGTTTCTACTTCTTTTTACTTCAAATGGAAGTTTTTATGGTCAACAGCCTACTATTATTGCTTTGTAAACAAAACAAAGCTTTAGACCGAATTATACATTTTGCAGAGAAAAACAAACAGGCACAAAGAAACAAAACCCCCCAAGCATCTAAAGGAGAAAGAAAAAATAACTTGTTGATGAAATCAAAATGATGTGTTTCCAGAAGGCTCCTCAGCTGCTGGATTGGAAAAATTAGGAATTAATCTGTTTTGAAATGGGGGGGAGATGCCAGAGTGAAAATAAATTCTCTGCAAGCAAAAAGTATTGTTGACAACAGTAATTTAGGTACTGTTCTCTCTTCTGAAATATTTTTACATCTGAGAAGTTCATTGCACAACACGCTTCCCACATCTGCAGAAAGGTAATAGTGTGCTACTGTTGCAGTGCCAGGGGCTGTGTGCTTGCAGATTTTGGAAATGAAGGTGTAGGAATGGGAGACTGTCGTACAGTACTACAGGGACATGTGCGGGACTAGAATTAAAACTTGTTTGTTCTTTACAAATTAAAGAACAAATTACTATTTGTTTTCTATGTCTCTGTTTTATTTGCTTTAAATAGTCATAGTTGTAAATTAAAAAAAAGAAGGTGGCAGTATTATACATTTCTACTGGATTTGCACACCGGAACGTGCAATTAGTGCTTTTATGTTTAGGAAGTTTGAAAACAAGAATAAATAGATGAAACTATCAGTGAGTAAATCTTGGTAGGTGAGATGTTGCCATTGAAGTGAAGAATTTTGCTTGATGTTCAAAAATAGGCAAAACCAAAATTAAAATCCCACTCAGACCACACTAGAAAAAGGGATTTTGGGGGAGAGGGAGAAAATGTCATATTCAGAATATGCTCTTGCATTCTATAGCAAGCACTGTATGTTCGTTTGTACTATTGTCGTCTTTCGGTTTTAACTCTGTTGCTGGTGGTATAGCTTGAGGTTCTGTTGTACAATCAGCAGTTTCCCACTTTCTTTTAATCCTTTGAAGATTCTCCAAAACTCTCAATACTGACAGTTTAAGGAATGATTTGTGTATGTGTGCTGTATAGCTTTTGAGTTTCACTGTGACTGTTTAAAAGGTTATTGTGATGGAAAGTCTTTTTGTTCTTCTAGGTAATTTTTGGTTATTATTTCTTTTTTTATGATGCCAAGTTTCATAAGAGGGTGATCTGTACAATATTATTATTTTTTGTAACTGGATTGTAATTCTTACATGTAAGCCAACACTAGTTAGTAACTGTTCATGGTTTTAACTGAGAGCCTTTGATGACAAATGAGGTGTTTTTTTAGGCTGAACAAGACAATGGCCATCCTCTTCCTGCCTTTGCCAATCTGCATATTGAAGTCCTTGACGAGAACAATCAGAAGCCTTACTTCACAAGATCTACGTACGAGGGCTTCATCCTCGAATCCTCCCCAGTGGGAACAACCATCTCTGATAACCAGAATCTGACTTCTCCACTGCAGATCGTGGTGTTGGACAACGATGTGGAGGAGGTATGTTTCTCATTCTTTTCTAGTGTCGTACCAATGTTTACATTTTTATTATTTTTAGAGTCCTTTCTTTTCCCCCATTTTTTTATTGAGACCAAACATTTTTGAGCAATAAATTAAAAAAGATCTTATTACTGTTACAATTTCTTGGGTTTTCATTATTTTCCATTATTTTTGAGAAACACGAGAGGCCATTGTCACTGAAAGATGCTTTCTACATCACTGTCTGCAGTAGAGTGATTTATTGTCCTAAGAGGCTGTTTTATAGCCCAAACTCATGTAGAATGTCTCTTTGCTATCCATTAGAATATCTCAGTCAATTTATGAGCATTTGTAAAAAATGGTTGGAAGGTAAGTGGAAATGGCTTTTGGATCCACCTTTCTTAGGGGCTGGATAAAAGGCGCAGAGTAAGTGCGCGAGGCGGTCAACAGTAGGCATTGCCGATGATGCGTGTTACTTGTGAAATGCCTTTGCTCAGCGTTGCTTTTGTTTAAAGCAAAGCAGTTTTCTTGTTCAATCAAATTAATGGGTTCTTGTATGAGTTAATGTCCACAGTTCTAAATCCTTTTTAATCTACTAATTTGAGAGATTTTCTCAGAAGGCTGCTTTTAGTTCTGTGACCCTTATGTTTGTTAACCAAAAAATTACAAGGATATTTTTAGATGTTTGTAGCTCAAGCAAATTGCTGTCTATTTTGTTTCATCCACACTTTCATGAAAGTACTAGTAAAACCCTTTGGTTCCAGTATGCCTTGGAACATACCTGTTTGTTACAGAAATCTGGAATTTTAGGGCACTATTTATGCACACCTTATACACATGTGATAGCATATTAACTTTACAAAAATGGAAAGATAGAAATACGGGAATGTCGCATGCAAATCCTGCTGCACCTACTAAGCCCAGAGTAGTAAAAGAAGTCACGCAGAATGGCTGGTGAGGGAGGGCTGGAATCAGTTGTACCGGAAATAATTCAAAACAACTGTTTTAATTAAAGGCAGTTCGGCATCCTAGTTTAGACACTTAAATTTATGAGGCAGTTTTTCATGCTGGTGTGTTTTTTGGGAATGTTTCCTAGTAGATGACATTGTTACGCTAAGGAAATGACAGGAAGACTTTGGACTTTATTAACCTCCAGAGGTGTTTGAGGTGTAGTTAATAGTGTCTGACTAACCTTTCCCTGGCAGTTGCACAACTCCTAACTACAATATGTCAAAGGCAGATTTGATATTGTAAGGTTCTTCGATGTATCTACATATTACAGCGTACGTAAGACTGAAAACTAAGATGATTTGAACTGTTAAATCTTGAATTTAAGCTGACTCTGAATGGATCACCTAAGTACCAAGTAGTTAGCATAGAACATGGTATTTGTATACTCCCAAACTGCAAATAATTTGATTTCAAAACTTTCTGTGTGGAAAAGTAATTTGTTCCTTTAATGAACTACTCATGAGGTTTGTAATCTCATTCTGGTACTCATGTTCCCTGCCAAAAGTGCTCTCTGTTACTGATTTTGTGAGTTCAGTACCTCGGGTTTTGGAGCGTGCTCTGAAGTTCCTCACAAGCGGTGTGACGGTAGAGCTCCACATTTTACTGTTGTGCCTTCTCTGTCGTACATGAGCACGTTCCCATGAAGTTATCTCACAATTTGGATATTGAACATGGCCGTTCACTAATATACTTTATAGTGCACACACTAGAAATTTCAACACAGATGTGGCCCAAGTATTTGTAGTTTTAGTTGCATCTCTCATAATAAAAAAATCTGTCCAGTCTGCAGCAGATACTTCAATTGGGAGCACAGAAAAAATAATCCGTGTCCAAGATGTTGAAAAATGAGTTTATCATTCTTGAACACAGGCTGCATTAGGCAGATGATTAGAAGTTGTTACATATTTCTATATCTCAGTACAAATAGGCCTGAAATTTCATATCTATAAGAAATGACTATTTAAGGGCCCAAAAATATTTCCTAGTGATCTTAACAGTTGCTTTACATCATGTTTTTGTTATTTTTATTGCATGATGAATAACAGGAGTTTGCTTAAGTTGGTGAAAAATTAATTCAGTCATATGACACAAAGAGAGATACAGCCAAAAGCTTCCTGGCAGATGATTTTTGTTTATTATTAAAAAAAATAATATTTCGATGTTGCGTGATGAGTAAGTGCCAAGAATATCTAGACTGGGAAATCATGTGGCATAAAGACTTAATTTTGTTTCTTATTAATTTAATGTATTTAGTAGGCAGGGATTGCTGATGAGAAGTTGGCATATATCCTCTGTGCTTGTGCATGTTACCTTCCAATAGTGACACTGGCTAAACATAATGTATTCAGTCTTCTAATTGGCAAATCAGTTGAGATTGTATTTCCTATTAAAATAACTTTCTGTCCTCAGATGAATGCATGAAGAAAGTGGTCATCTTACCTCTGTATCTTAAGAAAAAAGCAAAACACATTCTAAAACCTGTGGGAATTATAATAGAGTCCTGCTATAAACCTTCCAAAAATTAATTTATAGACGTGACATTGCAAACAGACCTTTAACTAGAGCAGCACTGCCAAGTGCTGGTATAATTAAGTGGTCTGTTTAAATGGCATAAATTAAATTAAGCCACATGAGTACCTTAAGACCTGAGTAAACCAAAGCTGAGATGAGGAATTTAAACAATGATCTGATAGGTCTTTACATAAGGCTTCCCAAGCCACTTGCTTCCTTACTCTCTTGCTTCCATGGGAGAGTACTAATTTCTTCTTCTCTGATGGTTAAGGTTGGTGAGAAAGCTACACAGTAGCTGCCTTACTGCCTTGGACACCAAATCTTGTTGAATCACTCTTTAAAAAAAAAGAGAGAAAAATAACCCCCAGGATTTAACTTCCGAGTTGAAAGCAGCTAATCAGCATTCATAGCCATTACGTACTGCTCAGCTACCAGGGTGTTTACTGATACCACATGCAGTGTCTTGATGAATAAACTGGGGGTGTAAGGTAATTTGTGCATCGCTCCTTAGCACACAGAATTGATGTCATGTTTATAAGGTCTACCAGCGTGCATTCAAAAGCATTTAACATGTCCCAGCATGCATTCAGCAAAGCACCTGCGCAGTACCCTGATGCTTCTGCCGATGCGTACAGCCCAGGGCAGCGTCCCGGGCAGCGGGATCTGACGTGGGTCAGTTATTACCACAGGTTCCACTCCAGAGCATTTTCTGCCAGACTAGTTTCTTTTTTTCTGCTTCCATTGAAGTCTGTGAAGTCTGTTAAGTTGAAGTCAAACTAAGTGGATGGTTGCTCAACATCTGTGTTTCCAGAGAACTTGGCAGTAAATTGTAAAGAATTAATGTTTTACATAGAGGTATCTCGGTAGCAGCCCGAGAGGACAGAGCAAATAATGGATTAAATAGCTTTTCAGTGTAACTACAAATGCAGGTTATGGATTTTCAGTGATATATCCAGGTAAGGAAAACAATGGAATTTTTGGTTTTTAAACAGGAATACTAAAAGGTTTTAAATACCAAAGCGTTTTTCTCTAATATTTGCCTGATTGCTTCTATCTTTCACTGTTATTGTTTGAACTTGTTTTGCAGCCTGTATTCTCTCGGGAGGAGAGTTCTCATTATACTGCTATCCCTGTACAGCACTTCTGTGACACTCTAATAGTCATATTACAAAATAATAATTCAGGAAATAGTCTTCCCAAATGTAACAGCCCATTAATATCATTATTAAAACAAACAAAAGGGAAAGGCAAAGCAAAAAGGCTGCTTCTCTTTCTTCAGTATTTATAAAGATAGGGTTTCTTCTTTTTTGAATCTTTCCGCTTAAGAAGGAGAAATAAAAATCTCAACACTGAATCACTACTGTAATTGTATTTCTTCCTTTACTTGTGTAGGATGAATATCTAATGTGTTCTGCCTTCTGAAGCTATTCTTTCTCTCTCTGAGTTCCTTGGAGTCCTCAAGGAATTTGGTTTCTGTATATCTTACCTATTAAACATATGCTATTGCTAATTAGCGGAAGCACTGAAGATGCTGGCATTCGGTTCTTGCCCTCTCAAAGGAGTGGGCAAAGTGTTTGAGGAACAGAAGATGATTTTTGAAAACTTTTCTGTCAGCTTTTCAGGGAGGGGCATTGCCCTTTGCACCTCAACTGGAAAAAGTCTGAAAAGTGTTGCAGCATTTCATAGTGCCATGCTTGTGCCTTGCTTCGTGCAGGGACTGGAGAGGTTTTGGTGGTTATTGAAAGGATTCAGAATTAAAGCACTTCTCAGCATCCATCCTGGTTCTCTCATTAGTCTTTTGACAACTTTTCCTCCAAAGACATAAATGGTGAAGAGCTCTTTTATTATTGTTTTAAATTGTGTAATTAATTATTATTTAATTGAACTCACTTTGACAAAAAAAAAAAAAAAAAAAATCTTTAAGGAGAAAATATTATTCATAGGGTGTCCTGGGCAAAGTCTTCTCAGACTGGTTTACCTCCCCGTGGTTTTCAGTTGCTCAGAATTTAGACTTGATTTGTTGGGTTCTGTTGATCTAAACAGTTTTACACCTAAAACCATCACGAAGACTTCTTAGGAGGCTGTGCTTCAGGTTGTTTATCTGCTACCTAATGGTAATGTTCAAGATGCAGGAAATTCACGCCAGTTGCTTTGTCTACCATGTCTATTCCATCCAAGCTATTGTGAACCTGGAGGACTATCCCATCAGGCCCTGCAGAACTCATCGCACGAAAGTCAGAGAAAAGCAACGAGGTCAGTGCCAACACAGTCTGATTGCCAACCCCTTGTCAGAGGGACTGAGAATCTCACTTTTTCTTCATCGCTGCAAGACTCTGAATCTCAGATTTTTCCAATGAGACACATGAACGGAAAAGCTTTTGTACTTTCGCTCAGAAATGAGGAGGCCAAATGCTGAAAATGTGACTTCAACAAATCAACTGTCTTCCGTAGGCCTTTTGGTGCTGATCGTCCTCTACGAGAAGAATTTTGGAAAACCAAAATGTGTCATTAAATTATCTTTGTTATCACCACAGCTCTTTGGAGACAAACCTGCGCTAGCTATCAGGAAGCCCAGAGCACTTGTTGATGCTCTTGGAGCTTGTTCTGGCTACCATGGGGAATTTTAACAACTCTAAAAAGCCCTTGGGGATGTTGAAAGACACACAGAATGTGTGTCATTGTCTGCTCATTCTTGACAATGTCATGCAATTTTGGTGTAATCTTAGTAAATTGTAGAAAACTGTTTGCTTTAGGAAGAGCTTGTAAGCCCTTGTGGGAGGACAGGAGCAGCAGAACTGTAACATTAACATCCATGCAGACTTTCAAACTTTCAGGAACTTCACCAGAGATTTTCAACAAATTCAGAACAAATTCAAACCCAGGCTTTGTTTAGTAAGAGAGCATGGGAGCATTTTCTGTATGTCATTTTATTGTGGTTTTCTCTGTAACCATTTTTTCCCCCAAAAGTGCTGCTTTTACAGTGTCCATCACTATCAGGGTTGTGTTTCTTTACTTTTATTCATTTGGTATCATGTGTTTTTCTTTGTAGGTTGCACCAGGTGCCATTCCTGTAGGTATTGGGTATTATGTTTGCAATATTACTTTTTCTTTGAATTGTGTGATTGATTTATTTCTTTCTTCTGCCCTCCTTTGTTTTTCTCTGCCCTGTCGTTTATTTGAGACTGGGACTGTCACTCGTTTTGTGAAGCCTGCAAAGGGCCTTTTAAACACATTGGACCAAATTTATTTAGGGCATGAAGTTCTACCGTGGTTACATTGTAATTGTTTTATGTTCATTTCATAATTATATATCTTTATAGAAATCTTCAGTATTACAAAAATTATTTTTCTAATTTGCAAAGTAACTACTGATCAGTTTCAAGTATTTAAACCATATCAGGTTTGAGTTAAGTGCTTGAAATGGTCCTTGCAGGTGGCATGTATACTCTTTTGTGTGGTTTCTGATAGTTTTCTACTTAAAATTATGTGCTAAACGATTTATCAGAGAAAAGGTAGTCTACGTGACTCAGTAATATAGTCAGAAATCACAATGCCTACTTCATAGAATCATGGAATGGTTTTGCTTTGGCAAACTTGCTAAGGGTACACTCCATCCCACTGTCCCTGTTACTGACAAAGACGTTAAACAGTGCCGGTCGGATCACTCATCGCTGGTCTCCACTTGGACGTCGCGCCGTTGACGTCAACTCTTCGAGTGCGGACATCCAGCCAATTCCTTACCCACCGAGTGGTTCTTCTGTCAAATCTGTGTGTCTCTAATTTAGAGACAAGGATGTTGTGTGGGACAGTGTCAAATGCTTTGCACAAGTCCAGGTAGATGATGTCATCCACCAACACTGTAACCCTGTTGTACAAGGTCACCAAATTTGTCAGGCACCATTTGCCCTTAGTGAAGCCCTGTTGGCTGTCACCAGTCATCCCCTTATTTTCCATGTGCCTTTGCATAGTTTC
>JMFS01117912.1:0-10931 GCA_000699545.1 Podiceps cristatus | reverse complement strand
AACTGAGAAGCTCAGCTTATCATGCCATGTGGGGCTGCGCTCTCCCAAAAGTGTGCCGTACAGGGCTAGATATGTGCCATTTCCACCCAGGCTTACCGGGACAATGCTAATCAAAGCTCTCAGCATCCTCTTCCCTCTCCTGCCCAGGCATCACCTTGCTCCTCCTGAACACGACCCTGAGGAGCTGTGGCCGCTGTGGCTGAACATGCCCATCAGGGCACATAGACGCCTGGTCCTTGCACTGCAGTCCTCTGCACAGCTGCTGCCACAGCTGCCAGTTCAGGGGGAAGTTTGCCCTCCATTTCCAATCCTTTCCCCGTGTCTTTGCCTGTGGATGCATGGTGCAATATTTTTCTGTTTGTTTTTCCTCTGCAGCCTTTTTAGGATGCCAGTGCTAAGCAGTGGTTGCTTTTAGGCACAAAATGCATTAGTGGCTCTGTACAGATCATAGTGGAAATGATTTTGTAGCAAATGACAGTCATGAGGGAGGCATAAGGAATTATTTTTGGGAAATAACTGTCATAAGGGAGTCACTTGTGCTATCGCTCAAGTGTTTTTAGTACCCAAGAGCAGGCAATGTGAGGTTAAAGCTTTTTGTGCATTGGAAGCAGTGCTATAAGGAACATAAACAGCTACTGAATAGATTAAGGCAGGTCATCTATCCTTCTCTCACCATCTATTAACTACTCTGTTATAAATACCAATTAATTCAATAAGTTCACATGAAGACTGATCTGCTCCACCACTGAAGTCTTTGAGAGGAACATATATAACCTGTGAGGTTACCACTACCTATGACAGATGCTGTAAGATGCGTGTTACCAGCTCTGCCAAAAGATGCAGAAAGCCTTGTGAGGGGGTGAACGTCAGGGAGAAGCACTGCCTGCTGCCAAACAGTGCTGCTGCTGAAATGCTCCAGATGCAAGAGCAGTACTGCAAATGCCATGTGCATTGGGATTTCCAACCCCTGCTATGTTCCCTGTAAGAGACTGAAAAGCTAAAAGTTATTGTCTCAAACACTCAGCAAAGGAGGACCTTGTATGAAGGAATGGTATCCCACTAAGGAGGTAAGGTGCAGCTAGAAAGGAGGATCTTGCAGAGGCAGGGTAGTGCTTTCTGGTCCTTATCTTGGGTAACTGTTTCAAAAAACAAGTGTGAGACAGCATTGCCCCTGCATCTCTGACAGGAGAGGTGGGGAGGGCATAGACATCACTAGACACCCCCGTCCCAACCCCCCAACGGCTTTCAAGAAAGTTCAAGAAGAACATGTTACACATGCAAAGTAATTAGCATTTGCAGTGGGACTGGAGATGGGGACTAGTCTATAAATAGTGTAAGTCAGAGGGGCTGGGAATGCACTGACCATTCAACGGAACCAGACCAGAGGCATTGCTGGATCACCACCAGTCCAGTGGTGATCTGGATCTTTTCCATTACCTCTATCTTTCCCTTACCTCTATCTTTCTATCTTTCTCTCCTTCTCTCTCTCAGGTATTACGGGCTGTTCAGACCTTTATATGATTCAAAATTTAAACAGCTTATCCCTTTATATGATTTAAGGTTTAAATAACTTCTGCTATAGATAAAACTTTTCTATTGATCATTTGGTGTTAGATCACCTTAATTTAGCCCGAGGGTATCTATCTTGAACATTGGTTATCTCAGAGTGTGTCACCCAGGATGTCCTTTAGACATAAACCGTTGACCAAGCCTGAGACTAGGATTGGATCTATCTGCACCTAGACTCCTCTCTGAGAAGGAGTTTAGAAAGCAAGGGGGATCCTTTCTAAACCTCATGACGCAACGGGACGGTCCTCCTGGCCACTAAAGAGCATCCATTCACCCACCCACTTGGTCCCTGACATTCCCAAAGCTTTAGCAGTACTCAAACCTGCTCAGCAGTTGTTTAAAAAAAACCAACAAACGTTTAGATGTGCTGCGGTGCTTGAATGAAGTAACTGGTTTTACAGAGCACCCAGAGCTGCAGAGCTCTCTACCAAGGCTGACCCACCCATGGGGTGGTCATGGAGTGCTGGGGTCTGAGCTTGCAGCTGCGCTGTCAGATGGCAAGGGGCATTTCTACCTCGCTGGCGTGGGACCGGCCTTCAGACAGCCCTCTGCTACGGCACTAAAGCACGGTGGGGAGAGCTCAACCTTTTATCAAAGGAGACAGGTGTTGTTTTGAAGATAAATGGCTTTGAGAAAAAGGACTCTTCTTGGCAGTCAGTAGACATTTAGTGCTACTCCATAAACTAAAACACTACTTCCTTCCATGGGGTGCATTTTGAAGCAAAATGTAAAAAAAGTTTCCACCTGAAAAAGGTACCTGTTTGGTATTCCCTAAGTGACTGTGAAGTCCCTTTCACAGGAGATATTGCTCAAAAAAGATTTATGAAATGTGGCAGGGCAACATCAAGGCCTTAGAACCATTAATTTAAAATGCCTTTCCCCTTCATCCTCCCGTGTAAATTGCTGAGCAATCATGATTTCTTCTTACCTTCTGCTCTCAGTGATACAGCTCGTGTCATGCCAGGATCACAGTTCCATGACATTAATTATACACAGCCAAGATACACTTTTTATTTTGTGCCCAAAATGGAAAATAGTGCAAAGGAGCACAGGAGGAACTGGCTGTGCTTAGGGAATTTCATTTTAGCTCTGTACTTTTATTTAAAAAACAAAACAAACCAAAACAAACCCAAACAAACAAACAAAAAACACTATGGCTTGAGAGATCTTTCATTTTGAAAGCAGTAAAGGGGTCACTGCTACATTCAGAGCTGCTTACAGTGGAATGCCTTAAAATGTAGAATAATAATATCAGGGCAAAATTTCTTGGCCTTGCTTACTTTTGTGTAACTGAAGATAGATGACATGGCCAAGATAACAATATGACCCTAAGCTAACCCCTTAGATGTAATAAACCCGAACCATGTAACTCAGATGTAAGAGACCCAGAGCATCAGGTCAGCGAGTCTGTCTTCCTAGGGCAGGGCTGTGGCGTCTGGTACATCCTGCAGAGTGAACAACTTGCATCATTTTAACTACAAATTCACATTATCAGGCTTTACCCATACATCAACAGCTGCAAGAATTATCATAATGGATTACTCTAAATTAAATTTGTTGTACAGAAAGAGACCTTTACAGGGCCAAATTCAGATATTCACCTAGAGGAGGATGGAAGAGGCATGGAGAACAGCTGACCAGGCAGAGCCCGCACAGGGCCTTGCTTGCTCTCTCCAGTATTGTCCTTTCCAGCTCGAGGGTGGCAGCTCCTGAGCAGTCTTTGCTGGATCAGCATGAGAACAGTTTTCAAGATCTAGTGTGGCCCCTGTGAAAGCTTTGCTTAGGATATAGCTTATAAGGAGGTACTGTTACTCATCCAAAAGCCTTGAGGATGCTAGGTGGGGGAAAGCCCCCAGCAAAGATAAGAAAAACAGCTCAAACATCTGGTACCACAAAGCAGCTGCACCTCATCTGGAGCAAGGTCCCACCGCTCCCACAGAAGCAACAGGAACTGGCTAAAAGAAAATGGTAACCTAGGATATTCCCAGAGGCTACAGCTCACGCAGGCTGGCAGGTCCTCAAGCACGTACGTGTCTCTGACTGTGATTCTCCATGTCTCAGTGCTGGGAGCCAGACAGAGCTGTATATAGCTCTGTAGCATTCTTCTCTCTGCAGGTGGTATGAATGGGGAATGAAGTATTTTGACTTCAGCAGTCATAGCCATCTAGATAACACCACACTACTTTCTTGAACTCCTCTTTCAGTCCCGCCAACAAGTATCCCGGGGTTTTCTGTCTGGCAAGTGAAGAGTGCTGCTTGCAAACATAACTAGATGCATTCTAGATGAGGTTTAAAACAATAAAAATAAATTATGGACTTCTCAGCTTTCTACAAATCTGTTTGGACTGTTGTGAAGAAATACTGGTGACTTTTAATCGCCTCTCATACAAATAGTTTCCAATTAGTTTTACATTATTTATGGATCCTCTAAAGCTTTTGCCTTCCTTTAACACTGTGAGTTTAATGAAATTCCTTTGTGATTGATTTATGAATTCAGGTTTAACATGGCGTTTTATGAATCTGGCATTTCCACACACATGAAATCCCAGGCACTGACAATACAGTGGTGCCCCAAAGTCCTACACACAGTTTTGCCAGACAACTCAGCTGCCACTGAGTTGGGCTGTGACCGGTGTCTCTGTGTCCCCATCCCAGCCGACGTGGGAGCTCAGGAGAGGGACTTGAGGGCAGCCAGTGCAGGAGGAGGAGGAGGAGGATTCCTTCAGGCAGCGCAGGGGGACCCAGCCTGGGACCAGGACTAACCCAGTGCTGTGACCTTCCCCTGTTCTCAGCAGAGGCAGCAGATCCCAGGTGTAATTCAGGCCTGGAGACAGCAACTGTCCCAGGGAAGGGCAACTATTTGTGATTGAGAAAAGATTCAACTGCAGAGCATTCAGCCTTAGCTTTTGTACCTGTACCTGTCTATTTTATCTCTCAACAAGACAATATTTAAGAATGCTTCAACTTGTCAAGAGCAATCACTTATCCCCTGCAATCACACAAGACTAAACAAATTCAATATCTAATGAAAACAAAAAATGCTACAGTTGTGTTATGCCAGTTTATCTATGTTTACGCTATTACTGCATCCTTTATTCCTTGCTTATATTTAGGGGTTATTTATTAGTGAGTCGTATTCTTTCTTCTTATAATGCACTTGATAAAATTGTCCATTTCTAGGGAAAAAAAAAAAAAAATAAAAGAAGCATTTACCATCTCACATACACCATTAGTCACTGAGATGCTTAATGAACTGAAGGATGTCAAACCAGGCATTAAATTTCCCAGTTGCTCAACTAGTACTTGTTTGTTCTGCTGTGTATTTATTTTCTAAGCTCAAAGTAGCCACCACCAGCTCTCTTGTCTTGCTGCTCGTGCTTGCGCACTCCTAATACAACAAGTCAGAGACATTCAGACTGCCACTGATCGCACTAGAGAATGGCATTTAGACTGCTTTGAAGAAAAACAGCTAGCTGTTCTTCAACTTTGAATAGACCTTTTCCTATGGAATATAAACCAGGAGCATTAAGTTGTAAACCAAAGAGACGACCCACTGACTACTGAAGAACAGCTGCCTTACGATATTCCTCAGGCTGACTATTGCTCTGCTGGGGATACTTTATAGTCCACTGCATCCTGAAAAATTCAAAAGCCCAAGTAACAGCTTTAGAGAGCTCAAATGTAAGAAGAATGCAGAGCAGAACCAAAGAACACAAGGATTTTGTGGTGTTTTGAGTACTCAGAATAAATTAATAGATTTGAATGCAAAAGAAGTAGCCACGGTAATTTGTCACCTGCTCTCTTTGCATAACCGTAGGCATAACATTGTAATAATAGCAAAACTTTCCAGTTCCTCCATAATTCCTACATAAAGTCCAACACTTGTAATTACATGTCTTTGTATTGGGAGCATATCTTCAGTGGAAAATCTAACACTTCTCTGAGGACACTGCACCAGTACTTATCTTTGTTCTTTAAAAATGCTAAAAATACTTATTTAGAGTTTGAATTTTATGAGACACAGCTTCCAGGCATTGGCTTATTTTGTGCTGTTTGCTAGATTAAAAAGCCTTCAATTATCCATTGAAAAGGTGAATGTACCCATGTGCATATGTTTGTGTGGCAGAAAAGGAGAGTTTTATCTTCAAACCAAGATAATTGTGTTATTTAACAAAATATAGGTAGTATAGAAAAGCAGAAAAGTATTATATTCCAAGCAGTTCTCCAAGATTCCTGTCATAAATAATTGGTAACACATCAGAACTGTTTTTCATTGACTTAATATGGTATTATTATGAAACCCTTTTTTGTGTATGTGTTATCTAAGAGAGAAAAAAATAATGCCGTTTTTCTCATGACAATGAAGAACAAAGACACTCCTAACTGTGGTAGGACTCATGAAAACGCTCCCCCCTCATCATCCTATCTTGAAACATTGGCTTATTGTAATTAAAAAGTGTATTCTCATCAGTAAACCTATTGCAATACTGTTAACTCACAGATTTCTTTCATACAAATACATGAAACTTTTATTCATGCATAACTCTGATAATTTTTGCTTTGGTGTCAAAGTGCAGTATCAAATACAAACTTCAAAAAAGGAAGCATGCAAATCACAGTCATTAGTGTTTTAATCTTTTGCAGCCAGGTTTTGCAAAAAATAAATCTCATTAATGAGTTGAGGCAATAGGAAGCTACATTACACATGCTGTCTCCAAAACAGATTAGTTACTGAACAAAGTAAGAAAATAGACTCACGTGCATGATACCTACCACCTGCTAGAAATATTCTATAGAAACTCACTCATCATTTTTTGTGTGCTGGTTATATTTCTTGTACAGCCATCTCTCGCAAAATATAAGTTAGTGTACTGGATTTTTAACCTCCTCAGAGATTAAATGCAAGGTTATGATTTCTAATTATCTTTGCCATGTCTAAGTAAGTAAAGCAAATGCCCAAATCTCCTGTCTTTTTCATGAAACTTGTCATTGTTTTCAGAACCAGCCTTGGAGCAGTGACGGCAGCTCACACATAGGGGACAGCAGATGAGAGCTGTGCATGACCTGGCTGCTCCCCGTCCCTGCATGGCCAGGGCATGGCTGAGGGCAGGTGGCACAGGGGTGCTTTGGTGGCCGGGGTCCCCAGGGCCAGCACAGCACTCAGAAAGGCCCATCAGGTTTCTTCTGCCAGTGACCATGAGCGAGGAAAAGGCAGTTATCCCTACACCCTGGCCCCAAGAGCACCTGCACATTTTAGCAGGTTCAGTCTTCTCAATATCGTGAAGGCAGAGGTCTCCCCCCATTTCTGAGACTCCTCAGAGGTCTAGGAAGGGAGGAACTTCAGCTGTGAGGGAGGTCTTCAAGGAAAGCATGACTTCAAGGCAATGGTTTTTACTTTGATCTCGCACATCCTCTCCCCAGACTCCAGATAAAACAATTGAATTTGCTTTTCATCCCTCATCGCGCGGGTGAGCGCTGGGGAGCCGGGAGCTCCCCTGGCGTGTGCATGGAGGGGGCTGCTCGCTGGCACCCCCACACAGCGCACGGCTCTGCACCGCGCTGCCAGCACCCACCCGGCTGGGTGCTAGCGGCAGCGCGGCACAGGGCTGGCGGCCATCCAAAGCCCTCTGGAGCTACCTCCCACCAAACAGCCACCAAGCAAGGAAGTCGAACAGTCTCTATCTGCTGTGGCAGCCTCCTTCCGCAACATCAATCTCTATTCACTTCTCTAATGCACTTAGGTGGTAATTAAAAACAGCTCTCTAAACTGGTAAATTCAACTATATGTCCTGATGTTTTTGGAGTTAATAAGCTAAAAAACATTTCTATAGCATATTCAGTGTACAGACCCAGTTGACAGGGGTGACCACAGTCTCCAAAGACAAGAACAAAGAACAAATAAATCCCTCTTTTAGGAATATCTGCTGCTTTTCCTTCTTCCAGATGAAACTGGAGGCTTCATGCCATATTTGACAGCATGGATGGAGTGCTGCAGGGTGTGCCACAAAACACTGCCAACTTGTCCGCTCAATCGCTTGCAGTATGAAAAAGCCACAGCAACTGTCAGCAGTTGACAAAAAATAAGGTGTCTACCTGCTTGCTCTGTACTATGGGCAAATTAGCTGCTGGTTATTGCACAGGCTGAGTTTGATCTCTTAATTTTAGCATGTAGATTTTAAACAGACACAATTACAGCAGGCATGGGAGATACTCGTGACTGATGCTCTACTTCAACCTTCAGATTTGGAGACAGTGAGTTTTTAAGCAGAGTATTTTCCAGCTGAGATTATTGCTTGCTCAAACATGTAACCAGGGGTTAAAAACTTGGAAATGAAACTTAGCTGTGACAATGCACCTATATAGGCTAGCAAATTAATTCAATACACTCACTTTTCTTTCTAGTAATCTCAATTACCTGCCCCTTCTCTATATCTGAGACAAAGCTCTCAGAGCTTCCAGATTACACAGAAAATGTCTTTGAGAGCACAGAGGACAATACGCAGATTTGTCATTTGTTGTTTTTCCAAATTACCTGCTTGACCAAGGTGGCAACATAGATAGTAGCAGCCACGCTGCTGCAGAGACAGATCGCTCTCAGCTCACTCTATAAGCCTGTGCCTTTGGTGGACAGTAGCTGTGATTTGGTCCAGCACTTGCTGACATGACCAGGAAGTGTGTTGAACTATGCAGGCACTTCCATTACATCCAACATGGATATTTTTCCAAGGGGGTTTGCAGCAGCCAAACCCCAGATATCTGCATCATTCTCAAGCTGCTGGATCACCAGTGTTCTCTCACACAATCATAGAATCATCAAGGTTGGAAAAGACCTCTAAGATCATCAAGTCCAACTGTCAACCCAACACCACCATGCCTACTAAACCATGTCCTGAAGTGCCATGTCTACACATTTTTTTAACACCTCCAGGGATGGTGACTCCACCACTTCCCCGGGCAGCCTGTTCCAGTGCTTGACCACTCTTTCAGTAAAGAAATATTTCACCTCCTATCAGAAAGATCAGCTGTGGAGCAGCACATTAATTCTCTTCCCGACACCAGCCATGTATTCGCAGGTGTGCTGTATCCCAGGGGGCAGGAAAGAAGGACAAGTTGGAGAACATCTGCCAATACCTTCTACCTATCAGATTTCCACACTTGGCAGCTACTGTTAGTCCTTCACAACCACCTCTTCTTCCCAATGTAGTTGCAAAGGCCTCTGAACCATAACCTGGAAGACAGCCAGGTTGTTGAAGGAAAGTCCCTCTGTGCAAGCAATGAGCTACTTAATTTTAGATTGAAACATAGTTTTATTGAAGTTCCATCTGACTTTTTTTGGTTATAGTTCAGGCAGGTATTAAAGATCTAACCAATTGTCAACATTTACATTAATTGGCATTTATATTACAGTAATATGCAGATGGCAAGTGCCTGCAGGCTGGTTTCCTTATCTACATTTCCCATTCCACTATGACTGTGTAAATCATTGCTTTCAAACAGTTGGAGAAACAAAACATTGAAAAAGTGTCTTCTGAATATGGTGTAGTTACTTTCCTGAACAAGTTGATTTTGACAAGGACAATAGCAATACATTTTTAAAACATCCTGCACAATTTCACCCAAAAGCAGTCAGAGAGAAGAGGCAGTATTCAGCAAAGTCTGTAAAGTGAATAAGGTATACTTGTGCAGGTTCTGTAGGTGACTACCTGCACGGTAGAAACCCCATTACTCCAGCTGCCACAAACTGGGAGCAGCAGCGTTCCCCAAGTGAGCAGCAAATGGGTAATCCTGGGTGAGCCTGGAGTCTGGATACGGAGTGATGCTCCAGCCCCGTCGGGAGTCATGGGCTTGCTGAAAGAACGATCACGTAAAACTTAGAAGCCTGCAGTAGGCAGAAAGTCAGAGGAGATGATCAAAATAACAGCTCGTCCTTGTCTTGTCACAGAGTGAGTCTGGGAAGCGCTGTGCACAGCAGCTGAAGCACAGCAACAGCCACAAGTTCCCACTGCATCAATCCCCAGCTTCTCATCTTTTTTTCTGTTTCAAATGTGTGACAATGCTAACTATTTTCAGCTACATGAAAATTTACCTTCAGTAGCAGTATAGATATTTTATGCTTATCAATTTAAATAACGAGGTATCTAAAGAAGAAATGTGGTCATCCACAGTAACCACAAGCAGCCGAGTTATTTACCATATTTCTAGGTGAAAGTGTTGCTATCCTTCGCATCTCTTTATCACCTTTGCAAGAACTCCTGACAAATTAGTTGTGGTACAATGGAAGAATATAAATATTTCAGATAGGAATGCTTAAATTGCAAAAACCTGGCCGTAAATCCCCCCATATGCAGTAGCCATTGCCTCAAAATTTCCTGTTAAAGCCAAGTGCGCAGGTAGCACAGGTCATATAACTAGTTGAGTGTATTCCCAAGAGCCAGATCGTTGCTGATGACTGCCAAGCGCTCCTGATGCTTTTAATCGCCTTCGCCACTCACAGGGGTGCTACCTCTGTGATCATCCCCTTCCTTCCAGTTCCCCCCAAAGCTCACTTCTGCTGCTGGCTCATACGAAGGAGAAATGGACAGGTTTGAGGAGACAGATAAGATACAACAGCCATCAAAACCTGTCCACTCCTCACCGAGGATCTGCAGGATCTTTATCTTCCCCCATACTTCTGTCGTTCCTCAGTGATATATTACCCTGAAATTCTCTGTCAGGTTTGATTCAAAGTCCACAGTCCTCCCAAGCTTGTTTGGTACTATATTTATGACATTTCCAGAATGGTAAAAGTTATACAGCAAAAAGTTGTATAATCCAGGGCTGTTTTTTGTGGTTTTTTGGTTTTTGGGGTTTTTTTGGGTTTTTTTAGAAATTAAAAGAAGTTAAAAGCTTCTTTCAAAAAGACTGAGACAGTATTTTGATTTCCCTTTTTCATTTCTAAGCTCATACTCACCTACTATTTTGGAATTACTGTTATTAGAAGAGTGCCTGGCACCCCTCACTGAGCTCAGAGCCTCATTTATCGCTATTAGCCCAGCAAAGGTGTATTGAAAAGTGTTGCACCTGTGGCATTCATCAAGTGCAATTTGCCCATCTTAGAGCTTTATTCTTTCACTACTAATGCTCTGAGTAACACTGATTTTTCCTACAGTTTTATCTGAATCACTAATTATTACATTTGATTTCCATTAATATGAACAGCTAATATTATTTGAAACAGTCTGTCAAGAGGGCAGACCATCTAATTTCTTATGGTTCATATTTGTATATGTTTTCCAAATATAGGTGTAAGTAATTGTAGTTAATTAATGTTTAGTGCCAAGTATGACCCAGACTAAGCTTCCAGCTCTAAATATATATATAGA
>KL284543.1:36837-50965 GCA_000699545.1 Podiceps cristatus | reverse complement strand
TGTGCTGGAAGGGGCGTGTGAAAGCAGCAGGTGAATCAACGGGAAGAGCTTACTGTTATCCTTGTTCCCGTGCAGCCTCCGGGTTGAGTACCACGAACAGGAATAGCAAAACACCAACAGATTAAGGAATATATGCCTTCTCATATAACCACAGAATTATTTTTATCTCCGGGCCTCCCCCACATACGTACTCACGTATTTTCTCCTGTAGAGTTTCAAGGCTCTTCACAAGCTTGTGACATCTGCTTACCAACATTTGGTGTAAAAATACCAATATCTGCTCTGCATAGCTGTTCCGAGTGCTACATTTACCAGCCAGTAAAGATCAAGAGCCTCCTGGGAGCTGGCTGGATCAAACTGTCATGATTTCAGCACTGCTTTGCGTCAGACGGCAGAATTTAAAGTCAAAACACAGATAGTTTGGGGAGGAAGACAATGTGAAGCCCTGAGTCATACCCTGCTGAGGGTGAGGAGAACAGATTAATAGACAGCAAATATGAATGAAACCAAACAACTCATTTTAGTCATGCGGCTGCTTCTGTAACCCAAAATAGGATTTATTTTTAGTCCTTGAGCATGAAAAGAGGATTTCTTTGCACCTTGCCAAGGAGAAGTTGAGAAAAGAGTTTTAATTAGCGTGGGGCAGACTCCCCTTTCCTTGACAGGAGAGCTCAGCAGTGGGGCTCGCTGTGCTCAGGGAGGTTTTGCTGCTCACAAGCTGCTTTAACGATGTGTCACCCACGAGACTTTTCACAAACCAGCAACTTTTAGTGTCATTCAGATACAGAAGATGCAGCCCGTACTCCAGCCCCAGCCAACTTTCCTTTGCCAAAGTTGAGTCAAAAAAAAAAAAAAAAATGATGACTGCTTGTAACCAGGCCGTATCGTTTTGAGGAGCTGTGCCGCTCCCCACTGCTGGCTCAGCGGGGAAGGAGACAAAGCACCTATGGCTTGGCAGTTGGAAAAACTGCACAGAACCACCCAAAATCATTGGAGATTACTTAACTGAAACCTTTGAGCGCTTCGGAGCAGCTGTGGCAACAACCAGCAACATCAGACAGCAAAACCGTTTTGCCTCCGCTTTCCCAGGGGAGGGCCTCCTGTCCACGTCTGGTGTGAGGGTCTGACCTTGGGCATTGGCCACCTTGGGGTCTTTGGGTCAGCCAAAATTGGCCTTCAGGGATGTTTGTCATGAGAGAACACAAAAGTTTTACATGGGAGTGAAAAAAGTTGGCACAACAGTGTTTTGTGCACACATTTGTCACTTTAAATAAATGACATCATTTAAATAAATGATAGAAATAATTTCACAACTGTGCATAAGGTTAGTTACATTATTTAGTCCTCTGCCAAATCATTTCAGCAATTCTGCTATGGAGAAACTTCATGATCTTGGGGTCAGCCATTTCTATCCCTTACTTACATTAAAGCCTCAATAATTTTCACATTAATCACTTATAAACATGAAAAAGCTCAGTGATTTTTGGGTCTCCCTGTCTCTGGCAGGAAACCACTTTGTTATCATCTATTGCCTTGCCTGACAACACAGGATAGGACTCAGGGTAGCAAAATTGCCACTCTATGATTAACACTCCTGTTCTTACTCTCTCTCTCTCTTTTTTTTTTTTTTTTTTTTTTTGGAGAACCCAACCATTCTCAAAGCATGAACTCTCAATCAAGCTTGCGTTATTTCACGTGGGCAAGTGTTCTTCCATCCCCAAGCCATTAGGGCAACGGGTGCTTTAGCAATGCAGCATGCAAGAATCTATCTGCTAAAGCTAGGAGGGCAAGAAGCTGTGCTCTGTTTCCTTGCCATAAAACATTATCAGAATTTTCTCTTGCATTGTCTTTGCTTGTGTCATTAGGTTCACCGGTGCCATCACAGCATTTTTTGTGGCCTTCTTTGCTTAGCATGTGCCTATATATGTTCCAACCCTTTTGCTACAGTAATTTATATAGATCTGGGTCAAACCCAAATTTAGCATTTGGTCACGAATGTGACAAAAATAGAAAAAAGAGACTCAGTGCAACGCACAGCACAGAGCCAACATTATAGAATTTCTTCCCGAAGACAACTTCTACCAAGAAGAGGGCAAACAGTTTCATTTGGTAGCTTGCGTGGACAAGGCAGAACCACTTCCTGTCAAGTCCTTTTTTTAAAATGTACACTAAATTAGAAGTTAATTCCACATAAACATGAGTGATTGCATCAAAACAAGAGCACCAATTCATATCGTCCCCTGTGGTTATAGCTAATAACATTTGCTACATCAGCATTAAAGCAGAGAGCTTATATTTTTAGGGTTGAACCGTACTGACTTTGAATTTCAGGATATACAGCCAGGGAGAGTTAGCTGGCTTCCAGGACAGCTTCACTAGTTTAGTGATTGTAGGATCAAGGCAAGTCCAGAGCCTGGGGGCAAAAAGCAGGAGAGATACAGGGTTAACCATGTGTCCCCCAGCCTCACAGCCTCACTGCTTCAAGCAGCCAGGCTGTGGTCAGGCATGCCCGCGGCTCGTACAGCTGAGCAGAGCGCCAGTGTGGCCCATTTCTCAACTGGCGGGGACACTCCCTGCACGGTGAGGGTTTAGCGCCATCGCCCAGATGTGCAGGAGGCATATTCTGAACAGCAAGAGATGACAGAGAAATCAAGCAAGGTGGTCTGGGAACAGCGAGCTGTCGTCCTGCATAGGTGCACGTGGATGAGCCACCACGCTCCGTCCACCGTATTGATGGGGTGGGAGCCAGAGGGTGGGTACAGCCAGGGACATGGCAAGCATCCATCCATGGAAAAGATTAAGAGCTCTGTTAACATCTATAATTTGCTTTTTCTTATAACTCAATCGCAAAAAACTCTCTTGGGCTAGGGAAAAAGTTCCAGGCAGGCTGCTCTCTTCTCTAGCAAAAGTCAAAATGTAGGTGGTGCCAGCATTTCCCCAAGCGGGCTGCAATCTACGTGACAACTAGTAACACCTCTGCAAGCTGGGAAGAACACTTGCTTGGACCTCCAAACTGGTTTAGATAGCAGTCTTGCATATCTCTCTCAGCTATCAGAGGCTTGACTGGCAAGTGAAATCCATATAATTGGGAGAAAATGCTGCAATTTTCCCCTAAGGCAAATACTTTCCATCTGATGCTCCTTGCTGGTAAGTGCCAGAGCAGGGCTAAGGCCTTTCCCAGCCCTGAGGCTCCGCTTTGCTCTTCCAAACCCTGGGCCAATCCACCCAGCCACTCACCAGCCTGCTGTATGGAAACCCGCCCCAGGCTCAGATACCTCCACGGCCTAAAGTCAGATGTGTGACAACTCACCGGCCTTTGTCAGGTAGAAAAATGGTACCCTAAGAAGTAAGTTTGGGAAGGGCCAAGTACCCCATGAGAAAGTAGCCCATCCACTGTCTTGTTTGAATATTAGTCCAAGCAGCTTCTGGCTACGGGCATCTTGCACCTGAGCACTCCCAGCTTAAGCACAAGATAGGACTGCGTGATATAAGATCATTTTTTCCTGCCTCAGAATTAAAGAATTGAGGGAAAAAATGGATACATGTTGAAGAGTAGATGAAGAGCATAGATTCTGTATCAGCAAAGATAAAATACACAGCGTCTTTTACAAAATATTAAACATAAGCTATTTTTCCAGTCGAATGAAATGTACTCAAAACAAACCATTTGTATCCAGGGATCCCTGCAGGCGACAGAAGGCTTGTCGTGAAAATAGCTGCCTGAGTGCTGGGCTAATAATTCAGATTCAATAGGATTCGAATCTGAAAGTAAACAGACACATTACTGTATCTCACTCCAAATCTGCAGCATCCTTACTCCGGAAATATTCTCCTGGATACGTTTAAAAACCAGCTGTGAACTCTGTAACTGTTTACTCCTGTCTTGTCAGCCAGAACCTGCAGGCAGGGCTGTGGCCAGGGGAAATGCACTTTTCCGGCAGGATGGGACTGAGTTATTGGCTTCCATTTGCAAGTGCTCACACTGAAAAAGCCCTCTAACTTTCACATAGAGCTTTTCAACTGAGTGGGGAAAAATTACTTTTGTTGCCACATGCATCACATGAGCATCGTGACAACTGAGATTATATTATTTTGTCTCTGCCTGATGGTAGCAATGTGGATTTATGTGATGTTGGCAGCAGCTTCCCCAGACTGAGTAAATTTCCCAGGCGCAGGCACACCGCGTAGGGCCAGAGCCAGGGCTGCTCGTGAGACGCAGGTCTGTGCATTTTTGCCATTAACACTGTAATTTTTCTGCCTCTTCTATTTCACCACCTTGGCAAATTGTTCTCCTGTCCCTAAAACCAACCCAATTTTCAGTGATGATCTCCCCTGTACAAGGCAACATGGTGGGGAAAGGTATGGATCGGCATGATGATAACGTTTTCCACCAGGCTTGTAACTCTTTACTTTGAAGCAGTCCTGCTGCTGTGCTGCCACTGTGCCGCAAACCATCGCCCCAGGACCATCCCACCAGCAGCGGGCCGGCACACCCAGGAGAGCACAGCCCAGGAGCTGCTCACGAACGCAAGCTGCGTGCCCCAGGGACTCAGTGGCCATCTCCCGAAACCTGACAGGTATCCTGTCATCTGTATGTGTTCTGGCTCACCCAAAATAAATTGTTTGAATATTCAAGGCAAAGGCAGTTCATTGCAGCTGTTTAAAAAGATGTCGCAAAGCACCGCAATGAACTACTGCCAGCCTTACCTAGAACGTGGCTTGCATGTGCTCCTGCGTAGACGTGGCGTCAACAGGGAGTCGCCCGGCTGGCTGTGGTTTTCCGCTAGTGTATCTCAAAGCTGAATCAAAAGGCCAGATACTACATCTGGCACTGGAGATCTTGTCTGAAGAACTAAATGGATTACTTCTCCACGTGGGGAGGTTTTCACCATCTGTTGCAGATGTAATATTGATGAGATTCTCAATATTACATAACTGCTCCATGATACTATGATATGAAAAACAAACATCAAAATGAAACACAACCCTTCTGAGTTGATGTTGCTTGCTTTTAATCAGGAAGTCATGACCATATATGTTTGCTGAAGTGGTACCTTCTCGGCTTCTCCCGACACGCTGTTGCCTGTTGCAGCGGGTGTAGATGGTGCTCCACGCAGCATCATACTGCTGCTCGGCTTCTCTCTCAGACTACGGCTGCAGGAACTGTTCCGGCTCGGCGGCTGGTCGTACAAGCCTCCACTGGCTGGTTTTCACCCTGCTGCACAAAGGTCCTTTTCTCACTCCTCATCCTCTCTCCTGCAGGGACCCGGCAGCGGCTGGTGGGTACAGACTTGGTTCTCTGTAGAAGCAGTGCTCCCTGAACTCCTCTGGAAGGATTTCCTTTCTTGCTGCTAGGCATTGTGAAGGACGTCAATTCCCGCCATACTATATATTTTGTAGAACGGTGGTATCCTGTACGGAACAGGAAGAAACGGGAAGGAAGAACTGTTAGATGTGAGGAGACACAGCAGAAACTGGGAAGAGAAAGAAACAGCCGAGTTGTCAGTGACGCAGCTGCAACACATGAGCCGCACAGCCGAGGAGACGCGTGCTGCTCCGGAGAGCACGGCCAGAGGCTCCGCGCTGGAAAGACCAGGTGGTGCAGGAGCTGAGGCAGGAAGATGGAGTCTCTCTTCCAGGGTCTGTGCCGAAGAGGTGGCACCAAAGGGTAATTAGGCTGATGAACAGTGATATCAAATCTATGAAAATGAGGCTTACAATATAAGAGAAATCTTGGGAAAAGTAAGTTGACGTGAGAAGCATAACAGAGCAAATCCCAGCACAATTGACCATCAGGGAAACAGAAATACAGAACCTGTCCCTGAAAGTAAATCCAGACATACAACTGCAGTTATGTTCCCTGATTTTTACCCACCAAGTACATATATGCATTACAGCCATTTATTTGCTTTAAAAAAGCAGTAAAAAAATAGAATTCAAAGTATATGCTTCGGTTGTAATCAGACCAAATACATTTGGAATCTGCACAAAATTAAAAACATGCCTAAGTGCTTTGAGCAGCAGTCAGTGTTTGCTGAACGAGAGCCCTTAACCATAATTTTTAATTACTACTGACAATTCTTAATTCTAAGTTTATGTTATTACTTCTCAGAGCTGCTTGGACAGCCAGGGCTCAGAGACCATCTATCAACAGTCAGCAGCACCGAGATAGCGTTAGCTTGGGAACAAAAAAAGAACTGCAGAGGCTTTTCTGTGCCACTGGTATCAGACAAAACCAAACCAAACCTCCTTCTTATAATCATTACAACCAAGTCCAGCCACTCCTTTTTCCAAACAATGAGACTTTAAGAGAAAAGATCCCAAGAAACAAACAAGCAATGATTTTCAGGCAAATAGATCATAACACATGCCTGCAAATTTGATTGCTACATCGATCACTGAAAGCAACATCTACAATCTACTGATAAATGTGGTATCTTCCCATGGCTGTATCACCTATTATCTGAAGACTACTCTGACCTATGGAGTAGCTGTTGAATTCATACTTTGCATTGTGCTGATGTAAGTCCAAAATTCATAAAGCAACATGAATTTTAATAATGCTGAGCAAGTCTTGCCTGACATATCAGCTGCATTAGCTTAAAAAAGATGGATCATCAAATACCAAAGTATATACCCACATGTGCAGAAAATTATATATACTCCAAAGGGGTTGTTTTATCAGGGTTTTTTAGACAGAAAAGAAAAGCAAAGCAATTCAGCTATGTAATTTTCTAAGTAAGTCCCTAAATCCTTGGATACTGCAGGCAAAAGTTCTGAAGAGATGACTCTGTCTCTCAATGAGGTCTCAAAGTACTTCTAGCATTGTAAATCATTCCTCTCCAAAACTTATTTTCAAATGTCTTGTGAATGTAGAGCTGTCTTATAAAGTAGTTGCCATTTCTACACATTCCTTTCTGCCTTATTGAGAGTCTACCAACAGCCCTTAAAAAATCTGGAACAGCTGTGATATACAAACCCAAATCCAACTCTAAAATAGCATCCTAGAAAGGCCCAGGAGCCCTTGTTTCGCTTGGTTATAGCAAGCAAATCCACTCCATTGTACAGACAGAGTGGGCAGGCATGGCTGTAATTAAGAACAAGTGTAGCACTTGCATGGGGGAGGGAGGGGTTAAATTAACATTTCACAGACCACCTTAATGCTGACACTTCCTAACATCTGTTTTCTCTTCAATCTTAACTCTCCTTCATCATTTTTTGTTGTTGTCGTTGCATTCTCTACTGTGCCTAACAGAATGAAACCCTGGTTGGGACCAGCAGAATCTGCTGTGAATTATTTATAGTCCAGTATTGCTGCACAAGGATTGTCGTTATACTAGTCTGTGGGAACATACATCATCTTTTAGTCTCATTTTCTTCTGGCTTGACTTAGCTCAGATTAAAGACTAGAACCTATATACCTGTCCCACTGTTTTTTTCATTCGGATTTGAAGCACTTTACAGCATTCTACTACAATATGGCTTAAGTCTTCCTACAGGATGACATGCAGAGAAGAAAGGAGAAGAGTGGCTTCCATTGCACTTTTCTTACCAACCTTTCCATGACCTTCCCGTAGACTTTCTGTGAGCAGTCCGGGGCATAAATCAAAGTCTTGGTGGCCTAGCTGCTGCTTAACAATAACTCTGGGACCATCCCATTAATACTATAAGAACAAAAGTTCTGGAAGATATTTGCTAATATATTTTACTTTGAGGCATTTTGAATAGCTAGCTTCACAAAAAGTTGCATTACAGATACAAGAACATTTCCTTGTTTGCTCTTCTCTAGTCCAATCCTGAAATATTTTAAGGAGGTTTGCTTACAACTCAAGAAAGGAAAAAATAAACAAATAACAGAAAAGGAAAGATTTCCATCAGAATCAAAGATTTTGCAATTGCTGCAATCAGTGGACTTTCATGGCCTTTTGCGCTATTTTAAAACCTAGATTAAAGGTGCACAAGAGACAGGAAGAAAGTCAGCTAACTTGCAGGACCGATGAGTGAAACAGAAATTTCTAAAACTTAAGTGTTCACTTTTGTATTGACGCACTGGCAGCAGAGCATTAGTCAGACAGCCGGAGTTTTCATCTAATATAGGTATATTAGCATGCAGTGCCTGACTACATTTTGATTTGAAGCTAAGCAAGGCAGGCTTATTCTCTCCAGCAAGTCAGACTGATGCATTCTCCCAAGAATCATGCCTTACAGAAAAATAATCATGAAATATTAATCATTTCCTATTTAGAGCTACAACTGTCACAAATGATGTAGCTCTTTCCTCTACAACCTAACGTGCGTAAGGCACGCAGCAAACGTTGACTGCTTCCCGGGCAGAGACAAAGCCTGGGCTGCAGGAGCGTTGCAGCCCGGCCATGCTGGTGGCTGCCGCAGGAGCAGGGACAGTGCCCGAGCCCCGCCGGCACGGGTCGGCTTGACCCACCTGCGCTGGCACCAGCAAACCCATACCAAGTCATCCATTAGCCACTACCACACTGCTTGCATGTTCAACCCTGCCTTCCCGCGCCAATGAGTCCCCTGCTTACAGTCAAGCAAATGCTGCCAAAAAGTACTCATAAAGCTGAAGACAAGCAGTTGATTGCCCTACAGACTAGGCAACACTCCTGTTCCTTGCCGGCAATAAACAAACATGGAGAAGAATGCAGTGTGGAAGAGGAAAGCACGGCAAATGGGTTTTCATCAGGGTTTATACTCAAGAGCATGCATACGGCCCTATTGAAAGATCTCCTTGAAAGCTGCATATGAGTTTGGAGACTATTCTTTCAGGGATCAGACTCAATACCCCGTGACTTACGAGGGCTGTCATTCAGCCGAAGTAGCAAATAATGAGAAATAATTTCTCTGACTAGCTGACAGGAAATCCAGAGCATGAAACCCATTTGCATAAAACAGTCGTCGTCATTTCACACACGCAGGTCTCCAACAGTCAAAACCTCACAGTAGATCATTCAGGGACTGAGGGAAGAAATTAAATCAGTTTGCTACAAATAACTTACCCAGTTGTATCTGACATGACACTGCTTCATTACTGGCTACAGTCAATGCTCCAAGCTGTGACCTATGGCCAGGAACTCGGGACATAAAACCACCTGCAGCATCTTAAGATACACACTTTGCTATTACATGCTGCTGGAAATGGGCTAGGAAAATCAAATTGTTGACATGGCACAGAGGGGAGAAAAGCACTCCCAAACTAAAGGTGATGTTTATCACACCGAATTAGGTGATCCAGATGACAAGTGCTCTGAATGTCTGTAACTGGGACACTTTTGGTTTTGATGACCATTTTTGCCTACTATCAAATACACTTTCAGTCATGTATTTCTTGGGCACCTTCTGATCTTACTTGTATCTTTTATCTGCAGATAGAGCCTCCTTCTCACACACAGCATTTGTTCTGTATGTACTTTCCTGGAACTGTGTGATTCTATGGCATTTTCTTCCTTTTGATACGACAGAAATTAGTTTTAAGATAGAATCAAAACGTTCAAGTATTACCTCTGTTACCATCACCAGGAACTTCTTGGAGCATGAAGAGGAAGCCTTTTTAATGGAGCTGGCTTCAGTATCTGTAAAAAGGTACCTAACTTTCAGTTTGAATAATGGTTGCAAAACACTATCTTCAGCCATTGCGTTGCAATACCATGTTTATTGGGCTGGAAAACCTTGAAATGCTTGCTGGGACAACTAGCAGTTGCTCTATGATGTTTGAAGGCAAAGCGTAGTGTTGCTCTCCATCAACAATCACCCATGTCCCGGCCAAGGGATTCGGATCGGATGGAGACTTTGAAGAAACTAAGTAGTGATTAAGGCCTCTCTGCCTGTATGTAGTGCCTGTGAGCATAGGGCCCAACACACAGTCCTGAATACCTACAACCATCCTTCCACAGTTACCTCCATCCCAGTGGAAAGAAACACTGCTAAGAGTTGCTTTTGCTAGGTCTCTGCTAACACTTGGCAGCTTACAAGAGGAAGAGCCGAGACAGAAAGCAGGTTCTGCTTTGTAACACAAAATACAGGAATACGTTTACCCAGTCACTGAAAATAAATCAGATGATGAAGATTTCCAGACACAACGACCACTTGCTATTTCCAAAGTGAGATGATGACGAGGCCCCAGGTTCTGCTCCGTTTGTTGCTGGCTAGGAGAGTTCAGCGGCGGTCTGTCACGTTGCCACGACGGCTGCCAGAGCTGCGTGGGCACCCAGGGGCATCTCTGGGCGGAAAAGAGGGTATTCTCTCACCATAGCACTACAGCTGAAGGCACAGCCACCCAAAGTTGTGGGGTTTCTCTTTCCAGAGTTTGCTGCCTTTTTCCTAGGGACGAGGCTTGTTCCTAGTAATGAAGAGCCTCCCGTTCAGCAAAAGGGGAGGTTCTTCAACACACAAGTCTCTTCAACACACAAGTCCAAATAGCAAGTTTAAGAGCAAGGCTGGTGGGTTAGCAGGGCACCAAGAGCATGTCTTCCCCCATCTGCCATGGATTTCCTGCAGGAAAACTTCAGCAGCTCACTCACTTACCCTCTCTCTTCCCGGTTTCGTTCTCTGCAGAACAGACAAGTTTCCCTGACCATCATAGCATTAAGCATTCAAGACTGAGAGGCCCCTTTACTATAAAAAAGGTCATAAAACTTTCATTAGCTTTTAAGGGGGGTGGGAATGGAAACAACTCACAGGAAAGAAAACTGCTCAAAAAAACCACAAAGATGAGAAATGTGACGGAATAGCTCCCCCCCACCCCCCCACCCCCCCGCCACTGCGCCCTCAAACACTTTTCTATGGTTTTGTACTGAAGTTACCTGCAAAAATTTCTGTGCTTTTTGAGGTTTATTCTAGTTCTGAAGTACAATGAGTTTAACACAATTTAAAATATGGCAGTTTACTGTCTAATGAAAGAACTTCTGATAATCTCATATCACAGGCTTTACATTTTAAACTATACCATTGAACCCAAATAGTGAGAACAAAAAGGCCAGGTTTAGCTATTCAGAGCAGTGAATCTTTTTCTCCTGATGAGCCATGCAGTTAAAGGCATCAACACTGTAACGAATATTAAGAAATCTGTCACTAGCTGTCATCCAGTTGGAAAGAACAAACTCTCCAGGGCTCACTGTTGACAGCACTGAAAGAAGCAGCCTCACCTGCAATCACATATTAATTCACCCCAGTGAACGCTTCAGTGTGCAGCCCTTCCACTTCAGATATGGTCGACAGGCTACTTTCTGCACTAATTAAAGGATGTTAAAATGAGATCAGCCACTCCTTATTGCCTGTCTCACATTTTGTGCTTGCAACTGTGTTCAAACATGGCTAGGGATGGCTAAATATTAACCAAGAAAAAAAAAAAGTCAATAATTTCTAGATTAGTTGCCTTTTATTTCACCATTCTAGTGACTAGAACTTCATGTGCCTTTTTTTTTATTCACAATTCACATGGCTGAAGTACCTCTGGACCTAATGAATATCTGCATGTCCAGATTTTTCGCCCTAAATTAAAGAATTTATGGGAATGAGAATTTGATCCCTGTGGGCAGGTACATGGTGTATTTGAGAGCAGCAGATCCAGCATGGTGCTAACACAACTGTGTGGGTGCTGGACCAGAGCTGACTCGTGTCCACCCGACCTGGAGCGCAGAGACGGGCAGGGGCAGGTCCCAGCACGCGCTCAGGTGCTCCTGTCCCCCTCACTCATCGCCAGGGCACCTGAGCTTTCTCCGCTCCGCAGTGCTCCTTCCCTGGTGCAAGATTGGAGAGGACGTTACTTCACAAATAGCCGTGGCTTCACAGAGAGTCTAAGCTCACCGGCTCTGATGTGCTCACCAGGATGGCTGGGGGGAGGCAGAACAGATCCTAGCCCACCCCAGCCCACAAAAGCATCTTAGTGCCTGGACCACCCTCCACCTGAAACCCACGTACCCCCCAGGACGCACCATTTGCCACCACGTTTCAGTACCAAGGTAAGGTGCAACCTGTCTGAAGTGCAGACTAAAACTGCACAGCCCCTTAAAATCACGAGACCTTCAGCTGCATACAAACTCCGCATCAGAAAGGTACAAAAAATTCCAAGTATTTCCCCAGTGGCAACCAGATTTACCCTCACATATTACTTTGCTATGGCCCTACTGCCCACCAAAATCTTGGCTTAAGTTTGTTTGTCTTAAAAGCATAATATTAAGTTCAACTCTGAAAACTCCCCCTAGAAACACAGCTAAGAGAACAGAAATTTAGCGCCCAGCCAAGGAAAAGCAGGCAGTGTGAATATTTGCTGCCTCCTGCTGTGCCCATCAGTCCTGAGCCATGCCAGTGATCTGATTCCCAACCTCAGCAAGCGGGCAAGGAGACAGGGGCGGAGGGGCAGCCGTTGCCCTCTCACCACGGCTCGGCAGAGCCGGGGCACTGGTGCTTCAGCCCTGTCCCTCCTCAGCCCCAGGAGCAGCACTCTACTTCTTGTTTCCCCTTTGCACCACGCAGTGGACTGCAGGACTTTGTTGTACGTGGCACTTACGTTATGGTTTCCCAGGCTGTTTCTCTGCCCAGAAATGACACTGGAAGCATAAGCGCAGAATTTCTTGCTCATAACAAAACCACCACAACTCGCATGGTTAACGCATGCCAGGAGCGGTGCAAAGCCGGACTAATAACACGTGCTGTCCCCACTGCGGGACACACGGGCTAGCACAGTGGAAGATAAACGGGTGTTTCTTCTGGTAGGCACCAACAGAAATCGTATTTCAGACAAGTCAAATCCATCCATTCTAGTGAAATGCCAAAACATCCCAATTTGCAAGCTCCATCTCCTCACTGACAGCAACTGAAAGAAAACAGCTCGGGTATCGGTGGCACAAGTTCCCTTTTGCTGCTGGTGAGTTAAGAAAGCGTGTTCAAACCAGCAGTAAATAATCTGCCTAACAATTCAGAACTATCTGCTGCAGTTTTTGCCTCTGTTACAGTATCAAACTCCCTTGAGATCTTCCAACGGCTCGGAGACTTACACAAAAAGCATCAGTGCAGAACACCACGTGGCCTGCAGCTTGTTTATCACACAGGCCGCTCTCTGGAGCTCAGTCTGAAATGCACCAGGAGAAGGCATTTGGGAAACAAGATCTCCAGCAGGTTCTGTATTTGCCTGATAGGAGCACACCTAATATTACTGAATAAGGACAGGTTAAGAAACACGGAAACTGCATTCAGATATGCAATAGGAAAGGTTTTATTCACGGCAAGATGTTGTCTAGGTTGATTCTAACACCTTGTAAGTCTCCGTTAGCGTCACAGAGTTAACCCACGTGCAAACAAGAGGAGAACACAATCTCAACACTACCAAAAGACCAAATATTACTAGGTCAGATAGTTTTCTCTATTAATGACAGCAGATACACAAAGATGCTGCACAAAGATTAATGTGTATGCAGCAGCTGTTCTCGGCAGTCAACAGCCCCAACCTACTCTCAAGCTGCCAGAATTGAGAGCCAATAGTTACAGAAACTAATTGCTGCTGATGGAATGGTTGGAGGGGGAGAGGTGAAACCCAGAGTGTCTCTTGCTTCAGGGGAATTCTTGCCTTTATTACCAGCTAATTTTACAAAGAGAGGGCATTGCAATTTAAAATCCTCTATCCATACCTTAACCTCCGTTCCCATGCGAGGTTTTTTGCACCGCTGCAATGGAAACCCATGTTGCTGTGTCACTATTATTAAGCAGCATGCTGGACGCCAGAAAGCCATCCTTGCGGAAGTAGCGCTCACAAGACACCGCTATAACCATCCCGCCTAACGCCCACTGTAGGCTGGAGTGCCGAGGTCGTTCCAGACTGCTTTCAAAAGATGGCAAACCAGGGCCGTTTAGCCCACCCAAAGGTATTTTTAAAAGAGATGTAATGAATGACCCATCAGAATTGCTCCTTTCCCTCTGACTGTAGATGGTTAAACAGACTTCACATCAAGTTTTTTAAGGCAGCTCAAGCTGGATGAGGTGAACACCATCCAAAGTGATCACAGTTGAAAAATACATCAATCCAAGTGCTGAAACATGTTAGCAACACCATATGGAAAATTTCTGCACCACAGCATCTGCAAAAGGGCGACGCCACATAAAACCGAAGACACCCACC
>KL284543.1:0-36820 GCA_000699545.1 Podiceps cristatus | reverse complement strand
CCTGCTGAATTTCAAGCAGGTTTCAAAGAAGAAAACTGGAATTTTGCAGCCCATCAACCTCAGAGATTAATTCCATTTTTAATTAAAAGGAGCATTTTTAGCCTGAAATGGTCTTTATAATTTTCCTGCCCTGGAAGGAGATGAGAGGTGAGGAACTTCCCTAACTACTGTTGCTACCAAACTCTGCCTGTGCAAGAGGGTCAATACATGGACTCAGTCTTTAAACCTCTCAGAAGTTTTAGAAATACTTGAGTTCATATGAAGAAATATCGTCAGTAGTTAAACACCATCACCTCCAAATTATTTTAATCACTTCTTACTCCATCTTTACTGTAATTGCATGACCCTTCCTTTGCAATAACTGTCATACTACAGAAGAATGACTTTTTAGTAAGCAGTCTCCTTCAGTAACTAATGGTAAAATTTAGATGGTCCTTAATTTGACATTAATGATGAATAAATCAATACATCTAGTAGCTAGAGATATTAGTTTCTTCATAATCAGTTATTGTTCAGAGAGATGCCTCAGGAGGGCTTCTGCACAAACATTGGGCAGTGCTGGGAAAGGGTTAATCATCTTTCACGAGTCGCTAAGCAACAGGACTCTGCTTTTATGGCATGTTTTGCCAGCCAGAGCTGTGGCAATGATGAAACCTTTCTGCATCTTACCCAGAGAGTTTTCTGAAAACTTGTCTGCAAGAACAGCAAACCCCTAGGCTGCTCGCAGGCTTAAATTTAGCTTCTGATAGCTATTAGTTTTGAAATTGCTTTGGTACATTTAATTTTCTGTTCCAAAACATACATTGTATTTTAATATGATTTAAAGGAAAAGAGGACTAACTAAAATGCAGCTATAGAACTAAAACCAAATGAAGAAGCCCCAATATTGAGTGACATTCAACGCCCCACCACTAAATCACTTCATGAGGTGTCTCAAATACAACCAATAAAAGCAAACCTAAAAGAATGCAGAAATAGACTCCAGGGATGGTCCTTCTCCCACAAGGAGGGTACAGACAGCTCCAAGCAGCTGCGCTGGAGATACAACCCGAACCACACCAAGACTGTGTCAATCATCAGGGGTTACCGAGGTCCTGTAACTCAAAAATCAATCAATCACAGTTATTTGTGCTTATCTGACCATACATATCTCATAAACATCTTAATCAGGAGAGAAGGATGCATCCTATAATAAGCAAAGCCAAACAACAGGGATTTAAATATCCATCAGCTCTGGGAAATACATTTCCAGCCTTTGAAAATTAATTTTCAGGGACTTGGTTCTGCAAAGACTTTGGGAACATTTAAACTCGCACATGAACATCGAGATCATTTTGGACAGAGCACATATAAATCAAACATACACGTCAATCCTTGCTCAGCTTCAGTCATTTAGTCTCAGCCAATCTCTATGAAACAACACAGATAAAATCGTTATGTTGCCAGCATTTTCTAGCAAAAACTACTAATCAGATTTTATGGAGCCAGGTTTTGCTTTGTTTTCCCCTAATTTTTTAGCTGTCTCACATAATGGGCCTACTTATGGTAATATTCTGGTCTGTGTGTTTATTACAGGGGGATGTATCAACTTACTGGGGTAAACGAAGGTCTCAGCCCAGGCTGCCGGTTGCTGCCGTGATCAGCCACCGCTGTGCGGTAGGTTAGGCACCAGCACCAGGAGCACAGGACCAGGAAGGCAGCAGCTCTGCAGCGAGTCTGACTCTCTTCTGGCCACTTTAAACGTTCACTAGATCTTAATGAAGTCAAAAGAAACTATTCTGGACTAACAGTTGGGTTGATGAATGTTACCAAGTATACAGAGGGGGGGGTCAACAACTCTCGAGACTAGGGTCGCTTTTACTTGGGAGCAGAAAGGACATCTACGTAAAGCAAATCTCTGTATAACGAGTTTGCCTCCTGGCAGACTGCTCTAAGCGGGTTGGGAGGTCTCCTTTGGAACTACTGGAACTAAACACAAGGTCTGAGTAACGTAATGTTATGTCATATCACATCACATCACTCCATAATGATTACATTAGGTAACAAAGAAAAGGGTACACAAGAAAAAGAATGAAAACATATGAATTTTGGGGGTTGGCTAGACTGAATTTATGGAAAATATATGGTGCATCTAGCTTCCCTTCAGTCTGTTAATGCTTATGCTGGTATCTGTTCCCCAAGATTTAAGAAGAGGTTTAAACAAGCGAGCTATTTTTATCAGCATACTGGGATTTATTGTGTTAAATTAGTTTCCATCTCAAAAGAGAAAATTCTAAATTTCTTAAAACAAGATAACTTTAATACTGATAAAGATTAAAAAAAACTTTGAAGAAAAAAGAAATCCTTAAAATAAACAGAAGTCTTTGTTTCACAAAAAAAAAAAAAAAATCTCTGTTTTGTAATAATCTGGGTTTGCTTGTAAAACACCTTGGACCCTTTGCCAGGAGTGATTGGTTTAGGTGGGCCAGAAGGCGAGGCTGAGCAGGCTCAGTTCTCTGGCCACGTCAGCTTTTGGGCTTCCAGCTGGACCAGGAAGACTTGTGGGATGCAGTCAAAGCAAGAGCTACAAAACCCCCCAGGAGAGACAAACCTGTGGGGAGCGGGCACTGGGTTTGCTTGTAAAACACCTTGGACCCTTTGCCAGGAGTGATTGGTTTAGGTGGGCCAGAAGGCGAGGCTGAGCAGGCTCAGTTCTCTGGCCACGTCAGCTTTTGGGCTTCCAGCTGGACCAGGAAGACTTGTGGGATGCAGTCAAAGCAAGAGCTACAAAACCCCCCAGGAGAGACAAACCTGTGGGGAGCGGGCAGCATTCCTGGAGGCAGAACCAGCCATTAAAAAAAAACAAACAAAAGCAGGAAACCTGGGCAGAGGAAAGCCGACAGGCTGCCAAACAGGCAGGGTAGAGGTGTTCCAGGTGGATTCTCCTCCTGCACAGATAAGGCACGTAAACTGTGGCTAGGGGCAGCCGGGAGATCCAGGCCAAGGTCCTTGCCTGACTGTACACTTGAACTTGGCACTTGACCTGCAAGACTTTAAAGTCTTTTTAAAGTCTATTTAAAGCCCAGATCCGAGTTCTGGTCTGCTCTGGGAACAAGCCCAAGCCATGAAACAGAATGTTCAGATGTGAACCCCTTTGAGATCCTTCTATTTGTGGTTCAGTCCTTTTCCAGCGATGACCTACTGGCCAAAAAAGACCTGTACATTTTTCAGCCAGATTTTCAAACACATTCGCTAACTCTCTATTTCAACATAGTCCATGGTGTTTTGGAGAGGGCAACAAACCCCCATGTCTTTAAGTGCCTCCTTCTACATCTAAAGTTAGATAAAACACCAAATGCCCAGGAATCCGTTCAGACTTTTTCAGGCAGTTTTTAGCAGTAAGAATGGACTCAGTGACTCAGTGGCCGAGGAGAGGAAATGAGTCATGAAGGAGCGTCTCTCCTTTCTGAGCTGGAGTGTCCTACACTGGGCCAGGGCCTCTGAACGCCCAAGTGATTGGATTATATTTCGTCTGTATTTTCTAAACAGAGCTAATGAGATAAAGCTGGAGGGGAGAGCTCTGAATGCCACCCTTGGAAAGGCAGGGCTCTCGCACGCTGCCAGGGTTGCCCTTTCACACAGGGTAAACAGCCTGCATCGGTGACAGTCACTACTGGGGCCACCAGCTTTCCTAAAACTACAGAAAATAGAGCTGGAAAGGGCCTCTGAAGGTCATATGATCCTCCTCCCTCCTGCACAATATTATTTGAAATAATTAATTAATATAATCTGCATTATTTATTTGGGGCCAGGAAAAGCATGCAGATATCCTGAAAAACGCAGGAAATCTCAAATAACGCTCTCTTGCGTCAGGCATGTAGGTCACTCCCCCCACCACCTGCCAAGCATGTTGCAACACAGACAGACAAGAATTTGGCGCACAATCATTTCCTATATTCTGAAAAAAAGCAAGCAAAACTGACAACAGCATACATTTACAGGAAGAGTAAGTTAGCCTTTCTGTGCCCGATTAATCCACCTGTACTGTTCCTAGCCTCATTACCCATGCTTCACAGTCAACCTCGCATTTTAGCATCCGGATCGGATCTGGTTTAGCTCACATTCCCACAGAACCCAACAAAACCTTTATCTGCCGGGGGAGATGGCTCAGGATATACCAAGCTCTTCTTCTGCAGTTGCTTTCAGTCACCTTCCAATGAAAACCTTCCCCTGGAGGGACTGGGATAACCTGTCACCTGCCAGCTTAGCTTAGTTTAATGGATGACTATTGAAGATAGAGAAAACTAGTAACTAAAATTCTGACTGATTTTTGGGGAAAAAAGGAAAAAAAAAAAAAGTCATTTTTTCAGCAGCTCTAAATTCTCCTAACCTTGTACTTTGTTACTATACTTATAAATCCACATATAGCTGCATTTGATATTTATGTCTAGTCAGGCTCCATTTAGCCAAGGAAATGCCACTACATGGAAGGAAGCCATCTGTTCCAAAACAATCAGGTTGACCTTGTTTTCCAGTAGTCTGGGATCTAAAAGAAAGGCACGTCTTTGTCTCTCTGAGGAGATAAAGTGCCATGCTCTCAAAATGCAGAGCAGCTTCACGGGGACGCTCAGAATCCCTGCTGCAACATACGAGGGACGGTGCTCATGACAGGCAAGACCAGGCTGCCAGAGCAGCGGGTCCAACAGGCATTTCCATCTTTATGAGCATCGACTCGAGCCGTGACCAATTCTGAGGGTGACTGCTAGCCACTTTTGAGAATCAGGGAATAGCTAGTCACTGCAGAACTACTGTTCTGCCTGTGGTACTGTACCTGTCAGAACAGCTTGTAGCTGATGCATTCGAGTCATCTGATGTGCTGGCTTACGTGGGCCCTTTGTAAATTACACAGTGTCGGATCAAGGATGGATGCTGGAAGAGAAGTTTATTCCTGACCTTAGAAGAAAACAAACCCATCCCTCATGCGTGGGAGAACAAGCATCTTTTTAAAGTTTTAAACTTGTTAATTTAACTTTAGAAACTATTCTTTTCCTTGTAAAAGAAACAAAGAACAGAAGTGTCACACTCCAATTGTTGAGTGTTCTGTCAATAATTAATAATGACACACCTAATGTAACAGACTATGGCATTACAAGAACTCCCTAATGCCTTGCCGGGTAAGACATTGACTGCAGCCTTGGAGAGCTGGCAGCTTTGAGGATGAGCTCTCCCAAGCACGTATCAAGAGGCCACAAGCGAGGGAAGAAATCTGATTATCTGACCAGCCGCCAGTTGTGCTTTTCCCTACCCCACACCGCTTTGATCACTAGCGAGCACCAAGGCAGGCAAGCAGACAGGCTTGCGCTCCGATGAGAGAGCCTGAGGGAGGGAATACCCGCCCCTGGACACTGGCCTGAGAACACAATTTATGTCAAAACCCACTGGACAATTTCTGGTTACTGTTGACCCAAGCTAGTGAAAGGTTCCAGAGCCCATCATTTAATTGCAGATGGCTTTGGTCCCATGTGTTAATCTGTCTCCAATTATTATTTTTTAAGATAAACTCAGACTTTTTAGCTAGGTACAGAGAGCAAGAGATTAAGTGGCTGGCTGAATATTTTTTTTTTTCCTTAAAAAAACCCCTATACTTGCTTTGCAATTAGGAGAAAAAATATGGCTGGAGAACAGGGAAAACTCTCAAATCTGTTTTTAAACCTGCCAGCCCTTCCCACGGAGAATGCCTCTAGCCACAGAAATGCCAGAGCAAAGGCCGTCAGCTGTCTTCATCCAGACAGCGAGGCCTCCGGGAGAGGGAGATCAGAGGCTCCCAGGTGCTCAGGACTACATGCAGGCTTAGGCTTTGGTGCCCCAGAAGATTCCTTGTTGCTGATTATTGTTTTGTAATACACCTCACATGGCCAATTTCTCTGGGTGGCTTTTAATAACCTCTTCGGGCTTTATTGCTTTCTTACATCCACATCTTTCTGGAAATCCTTTTCTTTTTTAATATGATATTTGACTACACAATGCATCTGATTTCTCAGGGAACAATAGCTGTTCAGTAGGACCCTTTTTAATGAGCAACTGAAAAAAAGCATCTTTTGTAGAATCAACACTTGACAGGAGGCCTCAGAAAGTGTTCTTTTTAGATTTTTTAACTGCTTTCCTCCTTTTGATTTTGTTTTATTCTCATACGTAGTAAGTTCCAGTTTGATTTTCTCTATTTTCAATATTCCTCAACTTTTTCAATACCAACTTTGCTCTGAAATATGACCTTCATTATTATTGTATGCCATACAAAATAGGCTCCCTCTGCAAGCAACAATTTGCTTTGTTGATACCTTTTCCCCTGCTCGTATAAATAACCACCCTAAGCTGTGATTATTCAACCTGGACTCTATCCCATGTCCCAGACTCAGTGGCTCATGATGCTGAAGAATTCAAATCTCACAATATCTAGAGTTATTAGTAAAGCTAGGTATGCTTATAATGTCATTGATTTATTAGAATCACAGCTTTCAATATCCAAGTTTCTCCAAGCCTTAACATTAATAGCAACTTGAACTTAGAAATCTCCAAGGCTCAGAAGGCAGAAGTCAAACAAGAAGAGCTCTGGGAAGGATGTGCCATAGGACCAAAGTTACAAATCAGCCGTCCTTGGGCATCCCTTTTCTCGGGCTGTGATTCGATGGGGAAGACAGACACTTGGTTCGTGATCTCCGATCGCTTGGGACAGGGTATATACAGAACCTCTCCCTGTCAACATCAGTAAATCGAGCTCTACCACTGCCAAAATCAATGCAAACCCCATCTCCTTCTGATGACACCTTCCATGGGTTTACATGGACAACACGACCGTGTGGCAATGATCTGAAAAGGTAGATACAACCCATTCACTTACAATTTCTTCAGTGCTTCTGTTCTGCCATATGAGGTCCAAAATTTTCCCTCCCATCTCCCCTGGTAGATACCAGGTCACACTTGTGCAAAGGGCACAGCATTACTGGTTTTCCAATCCTGCTCTCCCATTTCAGTCCTGGTTTGTTCCTCGCCTCTCCATAGCTAGTCGCCTGTGCCATGCGATGATCCGGGTACACCCACCATCTCTCATTTACTTACAGACAGCACACAAACCTTAGCACGCCCAAACTCCCCACACTGACATATCAGCTATCCTGGTCCCAGCACCTCCTGCTTCTCAGGCTCATCTCTGGCCCTCTTGGGAAACAGCGAGTCTAGCCATCCTCTGAACTCCTCAGCAGGGACCTCCTGCTTTCTACACCAACGCTAGTTCCTACAGGTCTGCAGAGAAGCCCTTCCAACGTTCCTCTGGCCTTCATTTATCTCTACTTCTGCTGCTCTTCAGAAGAGCTACAGCTCACTGCTTATTTAGCCCACCACTCTCCCCATCATTCTGGCTTTGGGTTCCCGTCTCGGGACATTCAGCCTGTTGCTGGCATCCCAGATTTCACCCCATTGCAATGAAACTCCCTGCTCCCTCCATAAGATGTCCCATATCATCTCTGCTGGTCCTTTGCTGTCCCACCTAAGTATCCAAATAGCCACCCCACTCTCCTACCCCACAAGCAGGCACATACGTGCTCAGGGTGTGAGGCAAACTCTTCTGAAAGGGTCCAGTCTGGCCATCATATCTGCAGACCGAGAAACGGGCTCTGGGAGTCATCTCATTACAGAAATGGCAAATCACCAGCTATTGCATTTCTAGGACAACCCTCTCTTCCACAGTGATACTATCCGGTTTCAGCAATCAACATTTTTTTTCCTTCTATCAAGAATAGCGCAGCCCATTGAATAAGTGCATTTTACTGTGGTAAGAAGCTTTAAATTTGGGGCTAACATGGGTATGGAGAAGTAGATATGATCAACCAAACTTTTCTATTAATCATTTCAAGAAGGTACATCCACAGTGCTGAAAGAAGAAAAATATATTCCATTTTCAACAAATTATTTGAAAGTTTTCTCTTTCAATGGCTGTAGCTAATTAGGTTCTGCCTACGCATCGGTGGGATATCATAAATCCATGAAAACAATGCCCAAAGACAGAAAGGTTTTTCAAGCTCAAATGGTTTCATAGCGTGGGGGTTTTTTTCTCATTATTCCTCTGTCAGCCAGAATAACAACTTTCTAGTTGCATCATATAGGTAATTAAAGTAACTGTTTGCAAGCACTCCCACTCCCCTAGCAATCCCAGCACTCCAACTGTGTAAGTGAAGCTAAATCTAACATTTTGCCCAAGCCAAGTGGCATACTTGTGTTCTAAGGCAGCTTCAACTGACCACTTAGAGGATGGGCTTGCTTTGGGAGTAAAACTGCCCATCTAATTCTACCTCTGGGTAAAAGACAGCAGCTCTTGTCTTGTCTAAGACACTTGAACAACCTAGAAGAGAAAGAGTTGAGCAGTGACTAATTCACCATGTAGGAACTGATCCAGTTTGGACCTTTGCTGAAACAACAGTACTACTCATCCAAAACAGAATCTAATAAACTCTCTGCTCATTGCATGTTGGCAACTGAAGTTTAAAGCTCATCACAACAAGGATGAGTGCAACATATCTTGCCAAGATCTGATTCAGCATTAACTCAGAATGATGGAGTCATCCTCAGAAGTAAGGTGTTTATAAGCAGGAGAACCATCAGTGAACAAACCTGGACAACTCAGCTTCCTTTCAGAATACATGACTTCAAGCTATGATGTAGCCAGGTCTTCAGCCTTTCAGAAAAATCTGTGCCTTGCCCTATCAAGGCTGCTTGCTTCCCCAAGAACTCTCTTCTAGAAAACATGGCTATGGCTGAAGTGGTTGCAGCAAGTGAGATGTAGCTGACAGTCAGAGGTATAATTACATAAGCTTTAAATGAAATTGTTAAATCATGTCAATGCTTGACTGACACCAATGACTAGCCAAAAGCTAGAGCGGTATCAATAAATCGGTGAGATCATTGTCCTCCTCCCTCACTTCCCAATACCTGGATCCTAGCAGATCCAGGTAGATCAACCGAGTCTTCATAATGAAAACAGAAATTTAATTATTCACAAGCATTCCCCTTGAGCTTTCTCAGGGCTTTTTGTGAATGATTAACAGAGCAGCTGCTCCAGACAGCACTCTCAATCCCTGCTTGCTGGCCTGTTAAAAGCAGTGACTCATCAGCACATGACGTCAAACCCTCCTCTCCTCTGAAATGGCAGGAAGGAGGTTTCATTAAAAAGATAAAAAAGGTATCAACATAACAGCTTGAACTTCCTCCCAAACACACGGGGTTTGGCCAGGGGTCATCACTGCTGCTGCTGCCTAAAGAGTTACACCGTGCGTACGCACTGACGGCTCCTTCAAAGGGTAAACTTTTCTGTTGAATACTAAAATCCATAAAACATACTTCCTCAGGCAAGCTGATTTGTTAGATATTGACTCAAAAAACAACCCAAACCCCCAGCATTAGGCCTTTTGGTAGACCCTGCTTGCGCATCTCGCAGGAACGCTTCCCTGCTCAGCAGAGCTCCACAGGGCGGTGGGCACCACATCTTGGCTCTTCCTGCCCCTCACAGGGAGGTGGGAGTACTTTCACAAGATGTTTACCCAACCCAAAGTAGCTGTTAGGCAGCCCTTGAAATCGTCCAAATAACACTTCCCTGTAACACCCGATAATGCTGCCCAAACAGACATGCAGAGAAGCATCAAGTCTAGTGCTACCAATGTCAAGACCCCCCTTGCCTCCACACCTCGCTAAGGTTGCGCCGAAATATGCAGATGTGAAAAAAAATATATGTAAATGCAGCCCTGATTCCCTATCTTTGTGAAGAAACCTGAGTAGTCATCTGGAAAGGGGCTGTTCCTCTGTAGTTAAAATTCAGATGTTTACTCCAGACAGCAAATCCTTCTGTCACAAGGACAACAGCATTTTACTCAGAAAATCTGCAAAGCAACAGAGAGAAGAACAAGTTGGGTAATTTGAGATTTAGTTCTTACATGGGATTAATTACTAGCATCTGTGATACTTTATTTTCTCTGCTAGCTTTAGGCTGCAAAGCCAAGCCTCAGCCTCCTCCGCGCCCAGCTCCTGTGGCAGCACATCCCAGGCTGTGAGCAGCTGGGGCAGGGGACAGGAGATGCATTTAGCTCCATTCCTAGCTGCCTCGGGGGCAGCATCGCTTACAGCCCGCACCTCCCGACTTCCCCCAGCATGGTGTTGGAAGCAGAAGCACTGCTGTTAGCTCAATCTCTTCACCAAAGGCAGACAATTAGGGAGTAAAGCGGAGGTTCGGAAAGAGAGCGTGGGGATGTGGGGGCTGTCCGCACACACGGGGCTTGGGCCAGAGCTGGAAAATGCCACTGGAGTACGGCTGCACTCCCACCTCCACCCCTGTCTGTTACTGGCTCAGGCCACAGGTACGATACAAAAGCCCAAAGATGAATGAAATGACTGACCAAACATATATAACACGAAAGGTGCAGAAAAGAGTGTGTTACACACAGGCCAAGAGTTGCCATGTTAGGAGCCTCTGCCCAACATGCTTTTCTCTTAAAAAAAGAAAAAAAAAGAAAAATCAACATTTTCTTTATGTCAGTTTGCAGAAATGGGTTTACTGTCTGACCTTTTGGCTCTGTTAGTATTCTTAGCTTTGACTGCTTACATTTCTATGGGGTCTGTCTATGCAGTCCAAGTCAGAATTTGTTTTCTCACATAGACAGGCAGCAGAGAGATGGAAAGTTCGCAGCAAAAATGGGCTCTGGGATGTCCAAGTTACCTCCAGACAACAGAGCACTCTAAAATGGGAGTGAAAATACTCTTACTGCCTATCTTTCTAGAATCGACTAGCAATGAAATGCTAACAGACTTGAATTTAGCACATGCCTCATAATCTCAAGTTTAGGCCCTAAATAACATTTCAATTGGAAAAAGCACCTTGCTGCCATCTTGCCCGCCGGCAGTAAGGCACTAGAGAGCCCCGCTACATTGCAAAACACATCCGAGCGAGCTGAGCGTGGTAATGACTTAAGAGGACAAATGGGGAATACAATATCAGAAATGTGGGCATTCCTCAAACAAAGCTTTCTAAAAGAATTACCATTCTTGGCAGAAACAGACAGATAAAGGGGAAGGGAGAAAGAAAGAAGAAGGGAGAAGGGAGACGGGAGAAAGAAGACGGGGGAAGGGAAGGTCAGAGAAGTGCTGCAGCAGAGGGATGAGCAGGGTAGGGATCCTGGCCTCCACCACTCTGCCAAGACAAACCCTTCATTCCCTCTGTGGACAGCCAGTTAAAGGCGAGTAGAGAAGGGAAGAGATGAGATATGAATGCGAGTTTATGCTAGAGCAGACATCAGGAAAAGGAAAGGAAGGAAAATGAGGCTGGAGAAAAGGGGGAAGGGTTGAAAAAAGTGGTAAGGGGGGGCGGGGTGGGGCAGCCCATGCAGAAAGGGAAAGCAGAAGGAGTTGAAAACTGCGGATAACACTGCTGAAACTATTATTCCTCTCCAACTGGTGTGCAGATGCAGACTGCATCTGGAAGGACCTCTTTCTTATTCCTCCCTCTTGCAAAAATCTCTCCTGCCCGTAGGGTGGCTCATGCTGTCTTTGCCCTGCTCCGCAGGGGTGCCGGGAGCAGGAGATCCTGCCGCCTCTCCCGCCGCCAGCTGGCTCCGAGGACTTCTCTGATGCTCTTGGCAGCCACCCTGACTAAGAGATCTCCTGCTTCCCAAGCTGTGGAGAGGGGAAGCTGCGTGCCAGAGCCCCGGAGGACCTCCCTCCTTCTCCTGGCCAGGATCACCTTGGAGCAGAAAGGGAGCAGCAAGCGCTTTCACTCGTGTTTACTCGTGCCGCACTATTGCTGCTGGCCTCACATATACAGCCTTCTGCAGCTGTAAAAAGTCATTATTAAAAAGAATGACAAAAAAGCCCCAAAACTCCCAGATCTGTCATCAATACCTTGTTTTAAGCAAATATAGTCCTTGCATTTTCATTAAGAAACACCACTCACTTCCTCTTCCATCAGTGGAGTTCACTCACAAAGCTGAGGGAACATACAGTGTCTTCTGGAAACACTGTTCCACACCTGGCCCACAAGCCCTTATTCAAAGATGTCCTCATCTTTTCCTTGTTTCCTGGTATTTATAACAATTCAGAGAGGATGACCTCTATTTATTAAGTCTGAATGTCTTCTCCTACCTTCCTGTTTTAGACTAGCCTTCATTTTTTAAAAAACAAACAAAAGTAAAACCGAGGCTCTCCTCTCTCCCCCTTTGCTTTTCTGTTAGCTTTTCCTTTTACCTGAGCAATCTGCAAACATGTGGGGCCTCACATTTTTCCCATTCCTTAGGGGAGAAGCAGACGCTCCAACTTGGCTATAACATTTGCGGCAACCTTATTAGCACAGGATGCAAAGGCTGCTCTCCTTGTTAGCTCATGGCAGGACAAGCCAACCAACAGCAAACCCATGTGTCTTGCGGCCCGCTCCTCCACTCCTCCTGGTGTCCCAAGGAACTTGGTCTTCCATTCCTTCTGGAAGCCACCGCAGCGGCTTGCGGCACTGTCTGGGTGCTGACGCGCCGAACGGGACTAACCCGTCCAGCACGCTCTCCCAGAGATCAGCTGTCTACACCTGCTCTTAGCCCTTCCCACGCAGTGAAACCCTAACAATTCAGAGTAAAAGTGTTTTTTTCAAAGCAGAATCCTATGTGGAGCATGGCCATGTGTAATTAAACCATACCTCTGAGCCCCGGCCTGCCTGCAGGGACAGCTGTGCCCAGCTGTGCCCGCTCAGCATGGCTGAAGCACAGCACCAGCTGCCCTAGCCCTGCTGCCAGCTCTGCCGAGCCCGGCACCCCTGCAGAGAGCCAGGCAGAAATCGTCCCTTTTGTAACGTCGCACCTCCCTCTTTGCCTTGGCTTCAAAACATACCCAGTTTCATATTTTGACTTCCCCTCCTCCAGAGAGCCCTGCCTGTCAGATGGGAGGCTCTGCTGCTGCTTTCCAGCTGGAAAACGATGTGCAGGAACCTCCCACCCACAGCCATCACCTGTTAGATTTTAAACAACCTTTATTTCTCACTGATTTTAAAGCATGACTCCAGAGTTGTAATAGTGAAGAGAACTCCCCGTTTCTACATCTGAAAAGAAATAGCTGTTTCCACAGCGCTGAGCCAGGAAGGCAGCGGGATTCCTTTCAACTTCAAAAATGCAGACGGGCCATTAAAGCAGCCTGAGCTTTCTTACATGCTTGTAACAGGGGACACCCCAAAATACCTCACTGAATCCAGGCCTCACGCACAGGTGTTATGCAAGTTACAGAGCGTAAGAAAATAGGAGGAAGAGAAAGGAATTGTGCTCCTGGTTGTCATCAATATACTGATTTAAATATTCTGACCAGCTACCAATGAGCCACAACAGAATCAAGGTTAAAACAAGCCAAGGGCCCTGTACTGAAGGCACAGCTATCCTTGTAGTCCACTGCTTCCCGAGCATTACCTGGGGGTTGGACAGCGAAACAGAGAAGCCCTGGAAAGGCTGCTGCAAAGAGAAAGGAAGTAAAAGCGATTTCTGTATCTTTGCTTGATATCACAAGTAGTACTAGCCTCATGTCACAGTAAAGGACTTGGCATTAGAAAGAGCATTTCAGCTGAGAAGGGCAGTCTAGTTTCAGGCCAGACTGTCCATGAAAGGTTTGGGATCTCCACCACAGACCGAGGTGAAGAACTTAGAAAAACATCACTCGAACACAATGTAACTGCAGCTGACCTTGCCTGGGACTGAACGATGAACAATACAATTTCTTGAAGTCCTAGTCTTTCCACTTCTATGCTAGGTTTAAATATAAATGTTAGAATATACATTACTACGTAACTTTTTTGACATACTAATTCTTTTCATCATCGTTCAGACAGAACTGTCATGCTAAATGTTGTGGTCTTCCCCATATAACCCAACCAGAATGAATCAATGTTTTATTATTGTATTTAAAAATAATTTATAATATTTCATTGCCCTCTGCAGTACCTTTTTTGCCAGCAGAACATTCTTCTCATTGCCAACATAACACTCCGTGTCAGTCCTTGCCAAACAAGAACTGATTGCCCAAGCCAGATTTTCCTCGGAGAACAAGGACCACCTTGTCCCTGACAACAGATACCAAAAAAAAAAATCCTCCTTCGCCCCAAATGCAGCTGTCAGCTTATAAACCCAGCCAGTGCTTTGTTCTTTTTCCCAAAATATTCCTTTCTTGCCACACTGTCAGATTGTTCTTTCAGAGCTGCTATCCAGCATAATACTCACCTAGGACCACATCCCATGTCCTCTCGAGAAATAAAAGAGAACATATTTTTTCACCTGAAACTTCTGTGCAGATGTTCCTCCGTGATTTGTCATTGTTGGCTCCGCTCAGCTAAGGCTGACTTCTCACCGTTGGCTTCCAGCAGGAGCCGAACCGTGATCTCCACAGGGCAGGGTGACTTGCACAGCTGCCAGCGATTTATTCGTGCAAGATCCCGGCCCAAAGAGCAGCTGAGACCCACAGCAGGCTGTAATGAATTTGTCACCCTGTGTAACTAGGGATTCTACATTAGGCATTGTTTTTTACAACAGACACACAAAAATCACCTTGGCAGAAAAAAAGTATCAGCACTCTATTCCCCACTGCAGAAACTGGTATGTAATGACACGTATTGGGTTTGGAGCAAGAAGCTCCAGAAGAGAGGAGAATTCTCAAAGGGAATTTTAAAAGGAGATGACAGAAGGGTAAAGTAAACTCTAAGATACCTTCCATATGTTCCCCCCACCAAGTTTCCTTTCAGCATGAGAGCGCAGCAATCTTACCACACTGACACACAGGGTTTTTCCTTATAGATACGTACATATAGATTTTTCCTTATAGATACGTACACAGAAGCATTCCCTACCTCATGTACCTGGGCTGTCTTTAAAATGAACAACTACAACCAGAGGCAAAAATCCTCAGCTGAACTGCTAACTATCCCCCAAGCTTACCAGGGCATTCCAGACCAGTCACAAGTTTGTTTTCATTGTGTCCTTTCCACGTAAGTTGGGCAAATATTGTAGTGTACTGGGAAAGAGGAACGCAAATAAGATGCTATTTATTTCTAGATGGCAAAGAGATTAGCATTGAACTATTTTACAGCATTCTTTGTATTAAAACATCTGGTTACAAGAGCTGTTAAATAAGTAAATAAATAGGTAAGGTTAAGCGGACTATGCAGTGGAACTTGAAATAACTATAATTTATGATAATGTATATTGCTGATCTTCCTTAGGGTTCGCTGAACAGTAATTTCAAGAATAGCTTCTTCCTTTCCCTGGGTCTCATTAGTCATGTTCCAAGGCAACAGGTTTCCATGACAGCAAACATTAAGTCTCTTGCAGTACAGCCCGCTATTTCTGCTATAAACGCTAAGCTTTCACTACTATATTTCAACCTAGACCAGCTATCTTCAGGAAAAAAAATTCCCTGAAAAATCCTAATAGACATTTAAATCAACAGCTGTATTTTATTTGTACTATGATCTTGCTGAGGAACACACACGCTATTAAATTCAGTGAGAATGTCATCAAATTCCCCAGAAGGATGCTTTTACCTGGTCTGAGCTCGCAAGTTCTTGGCAGCTGCCTTAAACAAAAATATAATGATGTAAGTGATGATGCAGACTCCATGATCATAAAGGCATCAGATAATGTTAATGAAAATCCCACCACAGGGATTAGCTGCCAAACTGAGACCTCTGGGTTTCATCATTTTACGCAGGGTGCGAGCAACATCCCCCTCACACAGGAGCTGTGCTAACAGAAGTACTTTCTAACGCATTTTCAGTGGAGTAGAACATCATGAACAGACACGGATAATAGTTTTCTTTCTTTATGAACTGTACTGAGCCTTGTTATTTTGAGGGGACCGTTGATGGAACATCTCTGGTATCCTTGAAAGCCTCACTCATCATGTTAAACTCTTCTAATCTTGCCTTATAAAGCAATCCCTCCTGACCCCTAACGTACCATTGCTGCGTGCTGTATTACTCCAGTGCAGCACAGTGCTAAGCAGAGGATAAAAAATGTGTTATCATTTGGAAGGACTGTAAAATAAATGAAAAAGTGGTAATTCATCCTTTCATACGTAGAGCATTTCTCTGTCCAACATTAATTCTGACTCAGAACCATACTGAAACTTTACAATAATTTCCCACCTGGGTTTCTGGGAACACAGGAGGTTTTTGTAGGCGCAGCTAGGGGCTGGTGTTGAAGATTCACTCTCAGTGGCTTCCTGTTAAACAAAGGCTGACAGGAGGTAATGTAAATGTCAATTTTCCTACAGTTATTTGTAAGAATTGACACCTTTAATGAGCCACAACACTCAGAAATGCATAGTGAAAAAAGAAACAAATTACAAGGAATCATGAATCCTGTGAGATCCTGCCACTCTGGCCTCTCACTCATGATGATTCGTCATACTTCTAATATTCCTTTTGACATAATTACACTAATTTTTATCCCAGTCTAATGTCTGTCTCTCTTTTTAATTGCCATGATATGTTCAAAGATGTCACAACTCATGAGTTGCAAATACTTGCATGACAGAGAACCAGCCCTGTCACAACCAGTAAGCAGTAAGATCACAGTAAGAATCCTCCAGGCAGAGATGCTAATAAGAAAATCAAGAAGCTTTTTGTTAGATGCAGCTGGTGAAAGCAAGGAAGGGAATCTAGGCGAGCAACATGACCATGATTAATGGTTATTTTAGCAAAGGCAGTTTTGCAAACTAGGACATATGCGCTTGAAGCACAGCAACTTTAGATAACCACAAAAGATGTTAGTGAGATTGGGAAAACTGTTAAGGAAACTGGTTTTTAATATTTTTTTTAATAATAATAATTTCATAAAGTAATCTCAGAAAACTTTACTTTGAGCATTTCCCAGAACAGGCAGGTGGGCTGGAAAGAGAAACATCAACAGCAAACACAAATTAAATGGGCAATGCTTCAGAGAGATTTGTGAATATACACGAAGATATAGGTATGTCCTGCTTTAAGAAAAATCAAAAAACTAAGATATCAAGAGAGACATAAATCTTCACAGAATCCCTAAGGTTGGAAAGGACCTGTAAGATCATCAAGTCCAACCATCAACCAACACCACCATGCCCATTAAACCATGTCCCACAATGCCTCATCCACAAGTTCCTTAAATACCCCCAAGTGAGGGTGACTCCACCACCTCCCTGGGCAGCCCATTCCAATGCCTCACCACTCTCTCAGTAAGGAAATGTTTCCTAATATTCAGTCTAACCCTCCCCTGCCGCAACTTGAGGCCATTTCCTCTCGTCCTATCACTAGTCACTTGGGAGAAGAGACCAACACCCAACTCCCTGCAACCCCCTTTCGGGTAGTTGTAGAGAGCGATGAGGTCTCCCCTCAGCCTCCTCTTCTCCAGGCTGAACACCCCCAGCTCCCTCAGCCGCTCCTCATAAGACTTGTGCTCCAGACCCCTCACCAGCTTCGTCGCCCGTCTCTGGACACGCTCCAGCACCTCAATGTCCTTCTTGTAGTGAGGGGCCCAGAACTGGACACAGTATTTGAGGTATGGCCTCACCAGCGCCGAGTACAGGGGCACAATCACCTCCCTACTCCTGCTGGCCACACTATTTCTGATACAGTATTCCAGTATTCCAGTATTCCGAAATCTCCCGGTGAGCTATTCCGCACATGCACTAATCTACATAAGGTCCTGTTGATAGCAACAGAATTTCACAAAGATTTGCAGAAGCATTTTGACACTGCGACCTCAAGGTAACCTGGCAATAACTGGGTTTCATTTGGGCTTTTTCCCTTTGGAGAAAGAGGTGGGTTGAGCTGAATGTCATTATGACACCACTTAGGTGAGTGACCCCTTTCTCACTGAAGGCTGTAAAAAGTATAAATACAAGTTTTATGTTTCAAATGAATCTATTCTTAAGCATGCTATACATATAGACCAACACCTGCAAAAGTCGCATTAAGTAATGCTCACTCGCCTACTTTGTGTAGCAGGAATATAATTTAGCAGTTCTTCAGAGTGCTTAACACCTACTTCCACCCAGCTTCCTAGCACAAAGGCAGTTGTCACAACAGGCACACCTTATTCCAATGATCTTTTGCACTAGGGCAAGGAAACCATACTAATTCCTTCACACTTCTCCAGTTGACACTGGTTACATCAGTTTGGCAACACTATTTATTTAAGATGCTATATTGATATAGCTAGCGTAAGTACCCCTAACCCTTTTTTTTTCCCTTAAGGAATTATTCTTCATTTGAAATGAGAAAGAACTGCTACAGCTCTTCTTTGAAAGACTGAAAAGACAGACTTATGATATCCTTATTCATACCAAGCAATATGATATATAAGATATATAAGATATACTCCAGAATTCAAGTAAAATGACAGTTATAAGAGTCAGAGAATCACAGCATGAGTCCAAAAAAGAGTAAAGGCAAATGAAACTACTGGTGATTTCACTGAATAGGTGTCACTTATAAAAGTAAAGAGCAGAAAGAGCCTCTTTGCACATTCTGAAGTGGCTTCTTAATCAATTAAATACTCTACTTTAAAAAACTTCATTTCAAACCATCAGAAAATAATATACAGCTCATACAATTTCATTAATTTACTATTAGATTGAGTGTCTTCAGAGCTATTAAAAGCCCTTCAGCAATTTCACTATTTTTTCAATGCTGAAAGTATGCCTTTGACATCAATACAAAGAAAACAGATGGATAAAGTAATTATAAAAAGAGCAGCATGATGCTATGAACCAGCTTGTCACAGTTCAGTAACAGACTAGATAGCACAGGCAAGAAATCGTGAGGCAGACAAGTGAGTTGACAATTAGCAAAGTTGTCATGTTGTGTCAAAGTGCTCCCACCCTCCAAAAAACCAAAAACCCAAACCCCTTCCCGGGAAGATATAAACAGACTAAGAAGGAAGGAGAAATGAAAAAAATGGAATAAGCATGCAGGACATTAAAGATTAGAAAAATCTCTGAAAGAAAATACTGACTGTACATCCCAGAAAGCAAAGAAAATATATGTTGAAGAGAAATGTGAATCAATACCAGGATCATTCTGGCATATTTGTCTGATATCCTATACAAAAATTAGGTAAGTTAATTTCATGATTTGACAGGGACAAAGCATCTAGCTATTAGTTATGGGCTAAGATAAATAGAATTTCTCTGAGCTTTGAATTTGGTTGGAGGATGAAATGATCTCTCTAAGAAAGCCAATTCAATTAGTTTATAGAGTCCAAATTGCACTGACAGAACGACGGGCAAGTTGACACACCTGGCTCCCCACACACAGCTACAATGCTTTATAACACACAGTAAGATGCACAGCCCAGCTGATTCTTCTACTATTTCACCCTTTTTCTCTTTGTGCAGCTTGCAAAGTTATAAAAGGTTGATTAAATTCTCCAACCTTCACAAAAATGGGCCATGTTCAACTACTAGAAAGCTGAACATGCCAATAGGTGTGTGAATTGGGGACTGGAAAACTCTGCTGGGAAAGACGGTTCTTGGTGTCAAAGAGTCAAAAGATGTATGAGATGATCTTTGCTCTAAAATCCCAAAGACTAATTTCTTCTCTTCAGGATATCTCCTGCTCTGAAGTTGCACACTTCCAAAGGTTGCAGCCTTTGTCCAGGTCCAGGGGATCTAGGAAGGGGATAGGAAATTTAGGAGAAAGACAGAAACAGGCCATCGGCAGCAGCAAAAAGGATTCGTTAAACCTGGAAGAAGCCTACCTCGAGTCACAACAGTCTTCCAGATTAAACGGAGATGTGGAGTGTGCCCTAAGAGCAGTTGAAGCAGTCTTATTAGCAGACTAGAGCAGGAAATAGAAGGAAGTAAAAGAAAGAGGCTGGTCCAAAGAGAAGCGTATTTCTTCTACTAGATAGGTTCATCTTTTCAAAACAAGCTTGTGAAATCAGGGCCCACAACAATTTGGCTTTTAGAAAAAAAATTATTATTAGAGCAGAATAATCATTACATTCAAAATAGTGGACATTTGTACAAAAGTAGAGTCATACGGTCAGCAGTGGACCAAAATTAGTAAAAATACCTCTTCAAAGTACTGTCAGAGTAACATTTTATGATGACAAAACCCGTAGCTAAAAGACACAGTACAAAACAAGTGTTTATTCCAGCAAGAAGAATAGAAACTAGATCAAGGGTAATAACAATTCTGAGAAACTCATGGGTAGAGTAATGCAAGTACAGAATTGTTAAACCCTGTGCTACATTAGCTGACCTTCATCTTCACCATTATACAAACAAACCCCTTTAGTTATTAGGTTTTGGTATTCTCTGAGGATCTGGCACATCGGGAAGCAATGTCAGGAAGTACATTTTACAGGTGCATACAGCAGTTCCTCTCCAGGTAGCTTTAACATTAAAACGCAGGCTTGTTCATGTACTCTTCCACTGTCTGGAGGAAGGGAAAAAAAAAAAAAAAAAAAAAAAAAAAAAAAAAGAAAGAAACAAATGATGCATTATGGAACGGTACACTAATATTCAAACAAATCTTTGAATACAGTTGTAGTTTTGCATGGAATTAGATTAATTAAAATGTAGAAACAATTCTGCTTTAAAAACCTTTAACAGCCTTTTAGAATCTCATCTTCAAATCATGACATACCATGGTTGTGGCTAAACTCATCATGTCTAGCTGGCCTTTGTACACAGCTGGCCAAGTTTCATGCGCAAATGCCAGACCACTCTGAAAAACTGTTCGGCTCGCATAGCGTGCCCCTAGCTAGTTCTACCAGCGTGCTGTTTCCTTCAGTATTAGAAAGAACCCTTCACTACCTAGGAAAAAATGAAGTAAATCCATCACATTCAACTGCTTTTGCCATTCCCGGCTGAACTGTACAAGTTACAGAAGAGAATTCCTGCAGGGTTCTGAATAAAGGTTACATATCTGTGCCCTGCAGGAAAACTACACAGGTGTTTATGAATGAAAGTGGAGTTTGTCAGCACATACTCTTTCCAGTTTTAAATGTTAATAGTAGGTCATCTGTTTCCAATGTATAACAGAACAGATTTTTCTGTATTTATATATACATAGGTATACATAAAACATAATCTTAGATTATGCTCTTATATTAACATACAGTTCAAGACATACCTAAGATACTTATATAATACCCGAGAAACTCTTAGCAGTTAAACTGCAAGAGAGCAATAGCAGTATATAAAGAGCCTCTGGATGATTCCGCAAGATGCAGAAGGGCTGAACTGAAAGCTTATATAACTGCTACCTTAACTGCATCGTTGTACCTATCGAAACCGAATTTACGGCAAATTTGGACAATTAAGTACCAGAAGTGCTGAACTGTATTTTAAGCTCCTGTCAAACAAGGAAGATGTAGGAAGCCCAGGTGTTTGCCTTTTGCCTTCCTCTGCCTTACCTCCTGCAACATGTCGGAGTCTTCTATGGCTTTCACTGCAGACTTCTTTGAAGTTTCTTGTACCTCTCCACCAATTATAAACTCATCAAGAATAAAATAAGCTTTTTCAAAATTAAAGATAATATCCAGCTCACACACCTGCCAGGAAAAAAAAGGACACCCCACATTTAAATCACCTTTACAGCATTATAAGCACTAATGGGCCAAAAGTTAAGATGAGCAAATGTATTCAACATATGTACTCTCGGGGCAGGCAGCAGAGCGAAGAAAGATACTGCATATTAGGTAATATTGCAGCTTCTGCACTTATTCTCTCTGCATTTATAGACTAGATATAGGCATTTATAGCAAAGATATCCCACTTACCGTATTTTATAGAATACAGTACTTATATACTGGTTTTCAGAGAACAAAGCTGATTTCCTAGCCTACTAACCTTACAATAGGTCTTATATAGCACGTGTAACATGGGTTACACATCTTCATATGCAGCTTCACAGGCCAAGATGAATTCCCTGTCCTAGTGACCTTACAATCACCAACCGCTTTTTTGTTTTGAGGCGCTACAAGCGTGAGTCGTGGCACAGTGATATAAATACAAAATGAATTAAGGTAGTGGGAACAACCTCAGAAATATTCATAGAAGAGATGGGTCTCTTGTAGTCTTTAAAGACTTACTGAAAGACTTATTTGGACCTTCTACAGGTCTTTTTTTTTAAAAAAAAAAAAAACAAACAAAACAACAGAACCCATCTCTTCTTTATACATTCTTAATTCTTACACAATATTATGCAACAAACAAACCCAGCATATCTGAAGATGTCAGGAGAGAGAATTAAAGTACTGTCACCCAGGGGGGTTAAAATTAATTTTCCTCAAGCTTTCCCCTCAAATTCTATTCCAAGAAAGACAGACAAAACATCAAGATTAATTTTGTTTTGGGAGAAAGGATGGAAAAACAAACCTTATGGTAGCTTCAGCACTACTTTATAAAATATTCTAATGACTAGTTTCACTCTGGATTGAGAGAGTTTACAGGGCAAGTAGTGCAGATGGAAACACAAAGCAAAACAGCTACAGATAACATTTTTATCAGACAGCCAGGAATGCAGTTCATGGAAGAAAGTGAAACCTACGTTTCCAAAGTATCTGTCCAGAAGCTCTACGTATCGATGAACGACCTCTAGTGTCAGGAGCTCATTATCCTGGTCTTCTATTGCACAACAGAAATACAAACTAGCATACCTGGGGAAACAAAAGCAAAAACGTGAGAGTAAACAGCTGGATCCTCAGTGCTCTGCTTGTCTCTTAGAAGTTATGCAAATGACAGTTAATGTCTATCTTGTCTCTAAAATAACGATTTTCTTTCATTCTCACAGTGTCCCAGAGAACACTTTAAAAGATTAGATAATTTAAACGAATTACTCGTTTAGTTAGAAAAACAAACTGCACCCTTGGCAAACTGGGATACCTCCAACACTGATCTTAATAAAACAAAGAGTAAACCTGCTGCAATAGCACTACAGTAGGTGGGTTTAATTAAACTGCAGAATGAATTACTGCTCTTTATTAAAAAATAAAAAAAAAATTAAAAAAAGGTGGAAGGAGTGACATCTCAGCCAGCCTGCTGGTTATCAAATGACTGACAGTGTTTTACACAGGGCGAAAAAGCATGAAACTGCTTAGACCAATCAATCTTCATAACTTACTTGCAGCAAAACTTTGTGTAAATCAACCCAAGATGGGAGTAACAATCTACCTCAACTCTCTGGTGCTGTGACTGGAGCCCCAACTTGCCATAGCATCTGGTCAGATGTTTACATCCATCACTTCACAGCAAGGAACTCAGTGTTTACTGAATGGGAGATGCCACTTAATTTGTACAGTGTGCTATACCTTAAGGCTATTTTTGTTTGCTACACCTTTACAAGAATTAACAGGCAGTTAATGCTAAGCATTATGTAACTGGGGACCAGTGATTTGTTTGGAAAAGGAAATGGGACTTAGGTCTGCCTAGAGCAACAAATATTTCAAAGACAAAATTTGACAAAATGTTGGAAGTTCCTCAGAACAGTTCCTGCAACCTCCTGAAGAGTCTGATAAAGCGCAGCACACGCCTTAGCAGGCTACCTTGGGGAATTAGGAGCAGCAGTGAAGCCTAATACCACCTAATACGTATTAGGTTACTCCTGTTTTTCTCATTTGACAGACTGTACAAGTATTTTTTACCCCACCTTTTGTAAACAAGCTTGAGGTCTTTCCAGTCAACAAAACTACTTGTTTTTTGATTGCGAGCCAAAATAATCTGAACAATTTCTCGAATGATCTTTTTCTTCTCTTTATCAGGTAGCGTCGTATACCATTTCTGAAGCCTTAATTTCCCCTGCCGACTGAACAGCAGTATAAAGTGTATCTAGAGTAAACAAAGCAACATGGTTAACGTGGCCAGAGAAGAGCATTCCCATGCCTGACGCCAGAAATCTGTGAGATCCTAGCGAAGGCATCTCCAGCCCTGGTGTGATGTCTGGACGCAGCATCAGCGAGGTCTGGGGGAGGCTGAGCGTGGGAGCAGAGATCCCTCCCCTCCCCTGTTTCTTCCCCTGGCAGCAATCCCCTCCCTGCATCCCCTTTGCATCCTCTCCCACCTGCCCTCCCTCACCTTGTGCAAATGGCAGCTTTGCTTCCTATTCTGCCGCTTGACCAGGGAACAGGAGGAGCGTCACCACTTTGCAGTGGTGAGAAGGGGGCCCCAGCCCCCCCTCCTGCAAGATCAGATACTTTAGTGCAGGCAATAAGGACTTATATACAACAGGGCTAGGGAGATCAAGGATGCAGAGTGTGGCACGAGACTAGAAGTATGAATACCTAGATAGCAATCATAATCACTAACAATTCTGGTATTGCATTATTTCAGGTACCTGTTCCTAGAAGAGGCTATAAGAAGCAGAAGAAACCAACTACTTTGGAAAGGGAGCTTCACTAGCTTTACTAAAGAAATCACCAGATGACGAAACACAGACGACTCTGATGACAAAGGACAGACTTCTGTGACCAAGGATATTACGTTAAATAAAGCACAATCAGTACACTGTTCTAAAATTTCAATTTTAAAGCCGGTTGTAATTTTACATGGTTTTACCATGGTTTTTTTGTGCTTAGCATTAGTAGTAGTATTGAAATACCAAAGTGATAGCTTTTAAATGCCAGCGGGCCTTTGGGAAAAAAGTATCAATTCACATTTATACAAATACTTTCATTAGCAGATTAAAATAACTGACCATACTAAGTCTTTAAGCAGTACAGTAAGTCATCTACCCACAGCACGGAAATGGCTTTAAGAGTGCAGGAAATCTATTTGAGGATGACATCCATCTCAATGGGACGTCCTCTGCTAAATGCAAAAAAAATAAATATCTAGCGGAGACAGAGATGCTTCCAATGGCTGAAGACAATGCGAACTGCCCTCTTCTTGACAGGCATCCCCATCACTTTTCTCACCAGTACTTGGAGGCCAGGGACTTGCAGGCGGGATGCCTAACCGTAGTCACCGCCCATGCAAAGAGACAAGGCTTCCCCTGATGCTGCAAGGACCAGGGAGAAGTGCAGACATCTCATTTTCCTTGCTTGCTCCCAATCCTTGCAAACTCCCAACAGAAGAGCTGGCAGGTCACTTGCCACATCCCCATTCCCATTAGCCTAGCCTTACCCTTCCCTATAGCTTCTCAATCTGCACCCTAATCCCTTCTCCCTCTATTTTTCTATCCCAGCTTATTGCTGTACCTATAACTTTCCCATCACTCCATCTCCCCAGTGAGGATTACAGTTAATGTTCACAATTACTATCAAGATTTCAATGCAGATTTCCGTAAAGACAATCATTCTATACTCTGGTGAAGTCCAAGCAGAGAAGTGCACCAGAGAAGCCTCTATGTAAAAGAAGAAGAAGAAAAAAAAAGCTATTGGATTTTAAACAAAGCATTCATTCATAATTCAGAACCATTCTCTAGCTATTAAGTCACACAGTTGTTGAGTAATTCAGAGATAAGAGTTCTGACTATATTGAGAAAGACTTCAAATGTGGGATCATTTTAGGGAAAGGGGGACTGTTTTATTCATATCTGCCTGTGGCAGGATCTACTGCTGGAAATATGGTTCTTGCTATCATTAGTCAAATGTGCTTGATAAAATTACAAGCATTTTGTAGCTGCCTTGCGTTGAGCCCTGTAATACTCTCCAGACGAGCTTGCTAAATAAAAACAATTGCGCTGCTAGCAGTACCCATGGCCCGATTACAGCGAAGATCAAAGCACCATGCTCTTGCCTTTCTCTGTTCATATTACCAACTGGGTTTTGACATGGTAATATTCCAGCTGTCAGGGTTACCCCTTCCCAGTAGGCAAAGGGACAGTACTCACTGTCCATACACTTGTCCACGGAGAGGAGCTGGATGAATGAAAGGCTATTTTGCTTGCTGCACAGCACATTAACTCCAAAGCCTTTGTGAAGATGAGTTTCCAGAAGCAGAGCGTAGGTTCTGCGGGTAAGAGCAGCAGGTCAGCAGGTGCCCACTTAAAAGCAATCAGGCACAGGTAGCAGCTACTGGATACATTTCTAAAAATGTGGTGAATCAGACAGGAGAGGATGATCAGATTCGATTGAAAATGCAGGGAATTAGTCAATGAATCCCTAGCAAAAGCTGACAGCATGTTCAGCATAACAAGGTCGTGCTGTTTGAGACTTCCTTGGGAAGAAATGTATTTGCCTGCAGTGCTTCAACATGGGCAGATATTCTGGTTTAAGTTCAGCTGTTAGACCCAACAGACCTTAAATCTAAGTGCCTGCGAGTAATACATATATCTCAAGGAGAGCAGCCTTATGCTTCTAAAAGGTTAAATACCAACAAGTTAGGGAATTACTGTGAATATTAGTACTATTTTCTGCTGATTAGCTCACTTCAGTATGTTTATGCTTCACCCATAGGAAAGTGAGCTGTTCTCTGTTTAAAATTGCTTTGAAAATTCCACTGTTACAGATGCAGTTGATGTTTCACCACCACTTTCATGAGTAGAGGCAACATCCTTTGCAATCAGAAAATATCCATCAACACTCTTAAACACGTCAATATTCATATACAAGCTTCAAAAATCCTACCTTTTGAGTCTCCCATCCCACACTATTCCATATGCAGAATATGACTGATGCCTCATAAGGCACTTTCACTATTACAGAAATATATACAGCTAGAAAACAGATAAGCGCCTCTACTGTAGTCTATTTCTAATTTTACAGTCTGCAGCAAAACAGTGTACCCTCAAGCCTCGGTACATATTACTGATTGGCTGAGAGCTCCTGTAATGAAACAACGTATTGGAAAGTTGCAGATACTTAGAAAATATTGTGGGGTTTTTCCCCCCTCTTTTGACTCTTCTTCCTTTTTCTAATTGCTGAAGTCCATTAAATCAGGGGAACTCTCTAGGAGGTAAATAATAGTACATTCTCAAGAGGTTAAATGGCTCAATTCCTGTAAGGGTAAGCATCCAACTGCTAAAGCCTTGGTTTCCTTCAGTTCAGCTTTGCTCTGCCCAGCCACACTGACATGATACAAGGCATTCCTCACACTCGTAGCTCTGTTCATTACAGCTCACTGGAAAGGTTCTGATGCATCAATAAACCTGGAAACGTTGAAGTACTGTACAAACACAAATCTAAGAGCTCATCTGCTCCTCGACTGTGGAAAACATATTTGCTTTCCTATAGTGCTAATGATAAGATGGATGTTGATTAAGGAATTTTTGGTTGGTTTTCAGCAGCCGAACTACACATAGATTATCCTGCAACGTTTTACTCATCTTTAAAAGTTCTAATTGCAGAGGGAAACAAAGGCAAGTGACTTGCTTCAAGCAAAATACCTTTGAAGCAGGGTGCTTGGTTTCCTTTCCTACCATTCTAGGGTGTGCTGGCTGTGACTAACAGTCACCAGACCCAGCGGCGACGCCGGAGGGAATTTTTAGGTCCAAGTCTGAGTGTGTCGGGATGAGGAGTGCAGTTCCTATGAGAGCATCGGCTGCCTTCGCATGCGGAAACTGCAGGAGACAAGCTTTGGTCTGGGAGCAGAGTGTAATTTTATTAGCTTGTTTTACTGAATCAGACCCAACCACCTACAGCACTGTGCAAAATGATCTCCACAAACAGTCATTTAGGCTACTGACATTTTTATAGTTGTAGGCCATTATTTTCTAGTTAGAAAATAGTGGGGTTTTTAAATCAAGCATTTAAACCAGATTTCTAAACCTGAACTCTATCCCCTTCTCATGCATCTCTGAATCAATTGCAGCTGTAAGTTATTATTACAGGTCAGAAAGTTATGGGGCCTTCTGTTTATCGAGATCTACAAAACTGTACTAGGATAACAAACACCCCCCTGAGTTTCAGGGCTATGAAAAATCAAATGATAGACTGTGACACAAAATAATTTAACAACGATTAGTACAGACATCAAAAATACAAAATACAGGTTTTCACATTTGCAAACAGTAAATGCAAGTAAAATCTGTGCAACTAATGCACACCGTGATTTTTTTCCACCTTCCTCGGGAGACGTTTCCCTCCTTTTGCTAATGGGCTCTCATGATCTGATAAGCAACTCACCCAACCCTGTCTCCTGGCCTGTTCCCTGCCAAGACCAGACCCCTTCTGTGCAGCCTTCCCCAGCATTGGACCATTTCACACTCCAGACGATCAAACACTACAGTTGGCTCACTGGTTTCAAACTCAGATCATCTGTAGTTTTTGCAGAAGTTTTAAAACTTAACCTAATCTGCACTGCAATGTTTAGTACGACTGTCTAAAGGACTCCAGACTGTATTCTATTACATACAGAACAAAACACCTGTAGGGACAGCAAATCAAGACAACTACATAGGAACGTGACTTTCCTAACTCCCAGGGTCATTTCTCCAGTTTGCTGTCCAATGACATAAATGTGTAAAAGATGCCACATTTCTTCCTGCAAGGTGAATTCGGGGGGTCAATGCAGCGAAGCTGGAATTCACTCCTCTGTGGGAAGAACATGCACTAGAAATGCTTCTCCCTCCCCTGTAATTCAACCTGCATAATGTTTGCCGACTGGTTTCAAACCTGTTCTGTGGCACCTGGCTGCTCCAGGTCCCTGGGTGGGAGAGGAGGACAGGGAAACGAGAGGACGCCAATGAGCCTAAGGGGAGGTAAGGCAGAAGAGGAGATGGCGCTGGAAGACTGTGAAAAGCAACCGTCCTTCTTTTTCTTGGGTGCTTGGTTTGTGCTCAGCTGGGCAGCCCTGCCACTCCAGCAGTGCTGGGTTTAGCCTCTGCTTCGAGTGAATTTGGAAAGGTTACAGCTAAGAGCCTTCCCAAATCAGTCACCTTTATAAAACAGAAAGATTCCCGGAATTTACAAGTTAACTAAAATTTGCAAATTATCCTAAAACAGACTGCTTGGCAGAACTTGGAAACTCTAAGTTTTCCTTAAAAACTTTCCATTTAAGCCTGCTGCTGCCAGCAAGGCAACAGGCAATATTTGACATGCTAGCAAAGAAAAACTCACTGACCGCATAAAAAGGGAAATGGGATGAAAAAAGCCACACCTTTGGCTGCTGACATGACAACAGCTGCTAACAGAAGCCTGAGGAAAACCAGACCGACTGGCTGTACCTGGTTGAGAGGAAGCAACTTTACGATAAAAAGTTCTCTTTTAACTTATTCTGACTTCCTTGAAGTCTACTTGATCTTCTGGCATTTAGTCTAGTTGAGTTCATACTCTGCTTATCTTTTACTAATTGTCATACTTTCCTCCGATATGAAAGAATGTCCTTCCCAATACAGACAGCTGTCCAGAATTTTTTTATTAGTACTTATTTTCACATCACATCTGCAAATGAACAAAACCTACCGTCATTAAAATGTTTCTTTTAAAAAGTACGAACATCCAAATTATTCCAGTCATTAGCTGATTTTTTTTTTCTGATCCAAAACATCTGAAGAATAAAACATTCCTTTTCATTTTTGCTTTGTTTAGAGTTTTTTTGAAGGGAGAAGAGTAAATATTGAAATATTTCCAAGATAAACGAATAGCTACTGTGAGCACACAGATGGCTTGGAATGCCAGGCGTTTAGGGTGAAATGAGAAACACGTACCAAACAGACAACTATTGACCTAATGTATTAACAATCTAGCCATGCTAGGTAGAGACAGAATAACAACACCCTAAAGTATAGGTATTTCAGTATTCTGCTGCTGCACAAAGTCCCCAGCTGGTTACTAACCTTTAATACATAGATTTTGGGATTTTAGGGACTTTTAAAGCAAGTATGTAAAATCCAAGAAACAGGCTACTTGATTAAAAATAATAATTTCCTTACTTGTTCTCTGCTACTAAAGCTTTTATTCTCAGCAATACAAAAGCTGACAGGTATGTTTGTGAAATACTGCAGAATCTCAGCTTTAAAATTTAAAACACATATTTAGTCTGTATGATGTAAGCAAGTAAGAGAAAATTAAGTGAAAAAAAGAGCAACGCAAAAATAATGAAGTAGTATATTGCTGTCTGACTGGCACAGAATTCTTTCTCACTTAATCTCCATTAGGAACATTTCTGAACAATTTCCCCTAAACAATACATCCAAAGTCCACGCAATAAAAGCTGTGCCAGTCATTATAGGCACATGTGACTATAGTTACACATTGATTTTATGCTTTTCATGATGCAGAAGTCACCCTTATCTTATTACTGAAGATTTTAAATTGACCAGCATACTAGCATTTAAAGGATATTTACACCATATAGTATCGATCCAGCCAACAACTTTCTTGACAGTCTCACATTAGTTAAATAAATCTATAATCAAAACAGTAGAGCTGAGCTCAAGTTCTGAATCAAAAGCACCTTGAAGCTCCTCACTTCTGATCCCTACCTAAGGATCAGAAAACCAGGCTCGAGGAAGCCGTAAGTGCCCCAGGTCTAGTCCTCCCGACCGCGGCTCATTTCTCATAAACGGGCAGCATTCCTTCAATGCGGTCCTCCCTGCAGGTCGGGCATGCTTGTTCCTCCTCCTCCTCGCAGGCTGCCGGGCGTCCCACCATCAGTGAAGCTGGGTTTCCAGCACCTCTCCAGAGAGAAGAGACAGCACAGCTTTTCAAGAGTGCCTAAGATGTAGATGCAGGCAATGACATCTAGGTTTTACAGAGAATAATTATTCTCAGTTTTCCTAGATCAATGCTTTTTTATTTCTACAAGTGGAATTACTCCAATTTCTAGGCAATAAGACTCAGGCAGGGAGTCTGCCTAAAACCTGCCTCAAATTCTGCAACGCGAGGGCAGGCCAGTGCTCACACCACAGCCATGTGAACCAGAGAGACGGCACTCACACCTTCGGTCTTGGCTCCGGGGACAGACATTTGCAGGGACGCTAGCTGGCTGACCTTACAGAAAGCAGCACAATTTGAAGACATTCAGGACAATTATTAACTAGGTAATCACATCCCTTCTGCCTACTGAGCTAAGCTCTCAGAGGCGTTTTTATTTGTTTATGCATTTTTGGGAGGCAGTGGAAATCTTCATTAGGTTACTATAAGGAGGAGGAGACCAGGGGAGAGGCTGAACAAGCTGCTGAGAGCTACCCCTATTTGACTATAGCCCCTGTGTACCTTACAGTCATAAGAACCCATTTTCCCAGTTTGTTCCTTGAACACTTGGTGAAGAAGCAGAGCTAAAATCTAGCCCAGTGGACTCTGGTGAAAGGTGCAACCTCTTTATTCTCATTTCCAGTTTGTCTTATCAGGTATTTGCAAAGCCCTGTTACAGGAAGATACTGCAGTACTCTTCCCTTGCCTCTGACCCTTCAAGGAGCAAAGTTTTGCTCTGGGACAGGGCAGGCACACCAGAAGGTGACAGAGTTTGCCCAGCTCCTCGGCCAGCTGATAGACAGGCTTGAGCCTGGGGACGCCGTGCCTGGCGGAGCCGGCACCCGCAGGTCTGCCGCAGCCTCACACCCGCTCCTCCAGCTCCCAACAAAGATGCTCGCAGAAAACCTGAGCTCTGGGAGGACCAAAGATTACCTGATAAATTCTCAATTTTCCCTTTTAAAGTGGCATTTTTTCATTAAGGTAAAAAACCAACATGGATTTAATAACCTAAACATGAAAGAAGCAACTATTGTTTAGGGAAGGAAGGACCAGAGCACTGCTTTATGTCAGCCCAAAATTTAGCCTTCAGAATGAAACTATGAACCAGAAATTAATTCTGCTTTTCATCCAGGTGTTGTCATAAGGCTTGGAGGAAAGGAAATGCCTGAGGTACTGCCCCTTTCCCAACTCCTGAGCACAGCGGCTCTTGAGTTGTGACAGTTTCATGTAGCCATTCCCATGGATTTTCTAGAGCTCAAAGGAGACACTCACCCAAAGCTTCACACGTTCTCCTTCCAGCATGCAGCATTGCAAGACAAAGGCACAACATGAGAAATTTCTGCATTTTCAACAAACAAAAATATTTCCATTTCTCATTCCATTGCAGTTTGTGTCTATTGCTCGCCTCAGGGGACTAAGCAGAGGGTGAGGACCATACAGGAGTACCAGTGCTGGTTAACGAGCCATCAAGAACTAAAAGTGTCTCAGCAAAACTACCTTGAAACTCCAAGGGCAAGCAGCAAGGCAACAACGGGCATTTACTGACTGGTGAAGAGGGATTTCAATGCCCTCTCTTCTCATGTCTGAATGGGTATAGAAGATGGACATCCTACACAAATTCACCATGTTAGAGGAAAAAAAAAAAAAAAAAGGCTGGTGCATAAAGTACCCAGGGTTATGTCTGTGATATTGAGAAACATAAGTCCAGAACATATCAGGCCAGAAAGACATGTCCGGCCAGAAAGGCACGTCATACTTGCCTTCAAACAGACAAATGTAAATTTTATTTTCCATTGACTCTACCCCACTGACTCTGCATGCTATATTCCTACTCACAAGTGAAACATAATTTGTGCGTGACTGAATCTTGCACCTCTCTAAACTGCAACACCCGCAAAAATGCACAGGCCCAGGGGTAGCCACTCAAGAAAGCATACACCCAAAACAACCAAGTAAATGCAAATGACAGCCTGGAGGAATAGGACAGCAGGGAAATGAATGGGCAGGGGTGGTAATTAGTAGCTGTGCCTACGTGATACAGAAAGAATTCTTTTTACAGGAGCAGCAGAGTTTTAATTTAGGCATCCCCGGAAAGACCGCAACTGGCTCACGTGAATGCCTGAGGTAAATGCCGAAGTGTAAACCTTGTAAGTACTTCAGAGGGAGGAACAGCTCTACCTGCTCTCCCTGACCCATCAGTTTCCTCAGTACTCCCATCATTTTGTCCCTTTGCTGCTCTTGCACAGAACTGATGCCTTCAGGAAGCACAAGGTCTATGGGACGGTTTATAAAGCATGGGATTTTGAAGTAAGTAGAGTAAAAATACAGAAAAACAGCAAACATTGTACACGGTCCACATGCTTGGCAGCATTTCCTTGTCTCCTCATAGCCCCAGCTGCCCGTTACCCCTCCAGCCTCTCCCTGCATTTGCCTACCCTAGATGCCATAACTTTCTCCAAAGCCCTCCAGGCACTCCACAGCCTAGGAGTTAGGCTGTGAGACATGCCTACAATTTCTTTATTTGTGAGTGAAAAATATTTTAAAAAATTACTTAAGCAAAGAATCACCAGATGATCTATCATAACATTTCTTTTGCTTTCCGGAAATGAGCTTATTACCCAGAGACGGTAGAGCATGCATCACAATTACGGCATAGCCAGCCAGCCCAGAGTGGCCTCCAGAGTAACAGTGGCACTCTGCAATGACAGCGGGTACTCGAGAGAGAACCTCCAGAACTGGGACAGAGTCACCTCAACAGTCAGGGACTGCAGACTGCCTCAGAGGAACCCTAAAAAGCATTTTTCCTAGCAAATCCCACAAAATGGTATTCAAAAACCCAACTGAATACCAGATTACGGACCACCCCCTGAGCAGTACTCTGATCTGAGCAGCTTCCAGAGGAGAGAGTATAAGTAACAGGGCAAGTGTAAAATCATTCTGGTACTCCTGTCTCCAAGAACCACCAGGTAAAGGATTTAGGGCCAGAAACTGGATCCAGACAAACTTCCTTCTGTGAACTGCCTAACTACTAGGACACCCACAGCACCCTTGGCATTGGATTGAAAACATTCACCTACACTAAGTGAAATGTATTCCTTTTTCTCTTCTTTACATTTAGTGCCTAAAAATTTCAGAGGATGTATCCTGACACTTCTCGTAGCAACCATTCTTTATAGCATTCATGATTTCACGCACTTCTATCACTTCCTTTGCAACCATCTCTTTCGAAGCTGAAAATTTTATCTACTCAGTATCTTCTATAAAGGATGCTGTTCCATTACCATTATCTACTCTCATGCTAATAGTTCACTACAAGATAAATAAACAAAGAAGTACCACACAGACTTTTTTTTCCCATGTAGAATGCTGCCTCAATCAACAAGAATCATTTATTTGCAATTTTCTCTCCTTCCCTCATATATTCTATTCTGCTTCTCTTCTTGTCTTTCAGAGGTAAATGCTTAGAGGGAAAGTTCATTGTCTTTGCTAGGCCAATACACAGCTGTATCACAGAGGGGAAAAAAGCAGTTGTTCTTCAAGCTATAGACAGTAAATTCTGCCCAGCACTGAAAACACCTTTTGCAGATCTGTGTCTATTTTAACAATTAAGGGCATTGAGACTGTTGGTGAGGTCAATATTCAGAGTAGCTGAGAGTTCATTTCCAAACACCAGGCAGGTGTCAGCAGCTGCAGTCACCTCAACTAATATTTCCACCTAAGCTTCTACATCAGAGACCAGGATCAAATGTCTTGCTAAGTGGAAATACTGCTTGCCAACTCCCTTTCCATTCAGGCCAAGTACATTTTTAGAGCCCTTGTGCTCAATGGGGTTCTTTTGATCCTTCTCCAGGGTTTCAGATCATGTCCACAAGTACTAATTTTTCTCACTGTACTGATGAGCAGCACAGGTAGGAGGGAAGCAGGCCCTTTAGGATGCAGGCACCAATTCTGCACTCAAAGCTACATAAGCAGAGCTGTGTACTGTCATGAAAGTAATACTGATACCACTGAGGTGGCAGTAGGATCAAGGTGTTGCAACACCTACAGGCACGAAAGACTACAGCAACACCGTCCTTGGGGAAACAAACCATTTTCTCCTCTCTGCTCTCTCCCCACTCTGTTGAGACAGCAAACCTTCAGGGCTTGTTTTATGCTGCACCCATGTATGTCAGGGAGCAGAATTTAGCTTCTTTCCTAAAAAGACTCTCTCTTTTTTTTTTTTTTTTTTTGTAACATGACACGGAGTAGCAGCCGGGCAGAAAAGCTGTCTTTCTCAGCAGGATGTGAAGTGAGCTTTGCTAAACAGACTCCTAAAACTTCCCCGGAAATCTGCAACAGAGCAAACCATTGAAACAACCAGTACCATTCGTGCAAGTACCTCCGTTCAGATCTCAAAACCACAGAAAAAAGGTGGCAAGCACAACTATGTTATACCAAACTGGAGGAACTAATCTACTGAGAGTTTAAATGACCTGTTGAAAGTTCTTTTGCTTGTGAGCCTGAATAAGGCTTATTCTTGGTTTGTAAACCAGTAACTCTGATTTCTTGACACATAACCCAATGTAACAACCCCTTCACAGAGACTGGATGACAGACAGAGGAAGTATAAACGAAAGAGTACCCTGACAAAAGCACCCTTTCATCAACACTAGTTCTACAACAGAACGGAGTAAGGCTGACAGCACTAGTTAATGTAGTAACACCAACAAGGGTTTGTACTGTGACCTCAGAAAAGAAAAAAAAAAAAATTAGAATGCACACTCACCTTATAAAATTACAACCATCAGTACAGCAGACAATCTCCAAATTGTCAAGAAGCAGCACTATTGTAAGTAACACTCCCCTGGGACCATTGTGAGTGCTTAGAAAACTAGCATTTGTAAGTGCATGCATCAGAGAGAGTTCTGAGATCAGCTTCCCTGAAATCAGCTCCCATATTTACTGACCTTCAAGGGCAAAATAGGAACTCCAGTTGTTTACATAAGCTTTATCCGAGGGAAGTGGATATGCAGGGCTGTCTCAGGGTGTAACCAGAAAGGTTATATCTATGTGGGGACTTACAGTGTGGAGACTGGATTGTCATCTGTAAATTCATCACTGTATATATTCTATTTGCGAATGCAATGACAGGTACACCTTTCTAAATACAGTAAATCAGACTAAGACACATTTAGCCGTCTGGCTAAACCACTGAAAAGAAACAACCTTTGAGGACAAACCTCAAAAATTGGCTTCCCATGAAGGAGTTGAGAGAATTCCAGCTGCACTGCCGGTAACTGATACTACAGATGCGCACAATGGGCAAGCTGCGCAAGACAGCAGCTCCAGGCATGCTCGCAGAACCTGCCCCAAGTCTGAATTATCAAGCAGTGAGCGAGATGGTTTCTCAATTAAGAGGCAATTCTGACCATCTTACTGCTTGAGAGCCTGCAGTCCTCCTTGGGGAAAATCTAGCCATTATTCTGAGGATGTCGGTCACATCGTGCTTAACAAAAGAGAATAACCACGGCAACCTTTTCTGATCCCAGCAAACCACCACCGGCCTAGCACTGGAGAGCCAAAGGGCCTCCTTGCCAGGATCCTGCCCCTCAGCCCTTTCACCTGAGGGGCTGCTGCCCCCATCCAGTGCTGGTACAAGCTGAAACAAGCCACTGCGACCCGTGGGGCTGGGTCGCCCAAGTAGGCTGGTTGCCAATAGACACCGTAAGAGGAACAGAGCCAGACCCGTACGCGCTCTCAGACACATTACTTGATGGAAAGGCAGAGCTGCAAACGACTAAGCGCCTATCACCCCCGTGAGACCAGGCAGTGGAGCAGAGGCACCAGAGCTGGAGGCAAGGCTGCCGCCCAAGCTCTCCACTCGCCTGGCAGCAGGGAACGCGTGTGGGGAAAAGCTCTTCCCAGTGCTCCTGTCACACAAAAACCCACTGCCCGAACTGCACTGCTTCAACACCAGAGCCAGCCAGACACAGATCCGTATGAAACCGCACTCGATCCTCCTCCAGGCACTGGAGCCGAGTTGAACCTCAGCTCCTCAAGTTACAGGAAGACTTTATAAAACCTCTCTGTCTAACAGCCTTGTTTTCCTGGTTGGCTAGGAAAGGCTGTCAGTATGACCTGAGCTCACCCCAAGGGTCAGACAACAGAAAGGAAAAGAATATAACTTTCGTTTCCCCTAAACAGGTGCAAACCTTCCTCACTCTTGGAAATAGCACTTCTGCTTCTCG